>JAODAL010010059.1:100000-107195 GCA_025379985.1 Phyllomedusa bahiana | reverse complement strand
ATTATGGGGTGCTTTTTGATGCTTTTTTATTAAGGTTTTTTGTGAGATGTTTTGAACAAAATACGCAATTTGGTAGTGTTTTTTATTTTATTTTTTATAGGGGTCACTGTACGGTATATATGACATGGTAGCTTTACTCAGCAGGTCAATACGATTACACCGATACCCAATTTGTATTTTTTTTTATGTTTTACTGCTTTTATACAATAAAAACACTTTTATTCAACCAGGAAAATACATTTTTGCATCGCCATAGTCTGAGAGCCATAACTTTTACATTTTTTCTGTGCTTAGAGCTGTGTAGGGACTTGTTTTTTTGCGAGATGAGTTGACGTTTTTATTAGTATCATTTTTGGGGGGACAAGGCTTTTTGATCGCTTTTAAATCCATTTTTTGGAGGCCAGGGTGAAGAAAATACTGCAATCCTAGTAGTGTTTTTTATTTTTATTTTTAACAGGGCTCACCGTGCAGTATCAGTGATAAGTTAGCTTTACTCTGGGTCGCTACGATTATGGCGATACCCTATTTATATAGTTTTTTTATGTTGAAGCACTTTAAAAAAAAAAAGAAAAGTGTTTTTAGTGTGTAAAACAATATTTATGCATCGCTATCTTCTGAGAGCTATACATTTTTTTAATTTTCCGTATACAGAGCTGTATAAGGACTTTTTTTTTGCGGGATGAACTGACGTTTTAATTGGTACAACTTTGGCGTTTTTTAGGAGTTTTTTGATCGCTTTTTATTCCATTTTATGTGCTGCGGGATGAACAATAATCTTAATTCTGTGATTGTTTATTTATTTATTTTTTTACGGCGTTCACCGTACGGGTGAATTAACATGACAGATTTATAGGTGCAGGGGAAAAGGGCGGTGTACGTATTTTTATTTTATTTTTCGTGTTTGTGTTTTACTTGTTTTTCACTTTTTTTACTTTTTTTCACGTTATTTTTTACATTTCCCCATAGGGGATTTGAATGAGAGATCTTTAGATCTCTCATTCAATAGGAATCAGTGCACAGCTTGTTGCTATGACTGGTTCCTATGGTAACTGTCAGTCACGATGCCGGGCCCTGCCCACAGGGCACGAGTGGACATCGTGGCGTCACAGACAGCCCGGAAGGCATCTCTCGACTTCCGTGCTGTCTCTCAGAGGGTAGGAGCTGCACGGATCGGGCGATCCGTGCGCTGCTGCCGCCGACAGACGCAGGAGGAGCGATCTCCTCCTGCGTCTCCCTTAGTTATTGCGACCCGATCGTCGCGATAATTAAGGGGTTAACCGCCCCCTCCCCCCCCCCCCCCCCCCCCGGAGCGATCCGGGGTCGGGGCCGACGCTGCGGGATGTCAGCTGTAATATACAGCTGACACCCCGCGACGATCGCGCGAACTCTGCTTTAGAGTTCGCGCGATCCTCAGGACGTATCCATACGTCCAGGTGCGTTAACCCCCAAACCACCTGGACGTATGGATACACCCAAGGTCGTTAAGGGGTTAAGGCACCATCAAAGTTTCTCTGTTAGGGCACAACCTTACAAACCAGTACAGAAAATGTATATATATATATATTCACGATACTTGTACTTCACAGGTCTCCTAGGAGACTGGTTTGTAAGTTTTGCCCTAGCAGAGAAACTTTGATGGTGCCTTAATACATATATTTGAGGAAGTGTGTATCGGTAAAAAAGGGAACTTTGTTGTATAGATTTTTTTTATCAGTGATTGAATAAAATGTATCGTTTTATATTGTTTTTTTTTCTGTTACTGTGACTATTTTTGATACCCTGATCTTGTTATCTGATATTCGGTGATAAGCAAGCTATTATCACTCACATTCTTTAAGAGAACCTGTCACATAGGTTATGCCCCCCTTGCTGAGGGCAGCACAATCTAGTGTCAGACCTGCTGTTCCCAGCACTGTGTCCCTTATTCTGTAAGATGATGTAGTTTTCGGGTATTTAATGCTCAAATCTGCAGTTTTCAGCCAGAAGAGAGTCATTCGAAGAGTCATTCGAAGAGTCATTCAGAGTGTCAGTTTTTTTCAAACCCGGCCAATCGGAGGCTAGCCCCACCCACCTCAAGTGATAAACCTATTACTTTGAATAGGGAGAAACATGTGAATAACTGTCAGTGGGTGGAGCTAGCCATGAATAAGATTTGAGGGGTAAATGCTCTTAAACTCCAGCATCTTACAGAATAAGGGGCACAGCGCTGGGAACAGCAGGTCTGACACTAGCTTGTTCTGTCCTCAGCAAGGGGGGCATAATCTATGTGACAGGTTCCCTTTAAGAGGCATGTATGACATAAAGGTGATAACTTCATCGACACTACACTAGAAGACCTAATACAATATCAGCAGCACTCTACAAGCAGAAAGCAGTCAAAGGGGACATAGAAATTTTTTGGAAAAGCATTTCTGCTATTTTGGAATATATGAAAATGTTGAGGTTCTTAGTTTACATTTTTGATCAATGTATAAAAACCCATCTACCAACGTCAAGGTGACCTCAATCCAGATGGGAACCTACGCTATAGGCTATCTCTCTCGGTGTCGTTGGCAGATGGGCTTTTACAGTTTTGATCAAAAATGTAAGCTAAGAACCTCAACATTTTCATATATTCCAAAGTAGCAGAAATGCTTTTCCACAAAATTCCTATCTCCCCATTGAATGTTTTTTAGTGCTTGTAGATTCTGCTGATATTGTGTTGTGTTTGCATTGATTTTGACCACCACACCAACATGCACTTATACACTCATTTTTCAGAAGGGATGTGCTGACCCATATTTTGCTTTTACACTGGAAGACCTAACAGTCCTTTACTGTACAGCCAGAATGAGAAAACATCTTGCTTCTATAATGAGAAATGATCATTTGAAGACATAGGCCCAAAGCCTGAGGCTGCACTACTGAGAGATTCTGATAACATACATTGCCCGATTTCTGTAAGGTACAGTGTTACACATGAAGGCATTGGGCCATATGTATGAAAACGGTCTAGAAGTAAGACTGTCCTTGTTGCCCATAGCAACAAATCAGAACTCAGCTTCCACATTATTATAGGAAATAATGAAAGCTGGGCCTTGATTGGTTGCTATGAGCTTGGATTGGTTGCTATGGGCAACAAAGACAGTCTTACTGCTGGATAGTTTTCATACATAAGGTCTATTGTGTGTATGCAAGCACAGAAAGGACAAGGCATTTTGGCGTCCTAGGCAAATAGGGAAAATGGCACCACCACCCCCTACCCAGTACCTTTGATAAAAATTCAAATCACCAATCCTGACCTGATGCACAACACCTTCGGCTGCACCCGTCCCAGCTAGGTGGAATGGGAAAAAAAAATCTAAATTGCACAATCTAATTTTGGAGGTGCACAATGAATGACATTATTTTTATTCTGCGGGTCAGTACAATTTTAATGAGGTCTTTTTTGCTTTTTTTTTTTTTTTTCAATTTTGCTTTTGTTTTGTATAAGGGTTTTTGTTTTTTTTTGTGGACTAAAGCACGGTTTTCATTGGTACCATATTCAGATACATGTGACTTTTTGACTTTTTATTCCAATTTTTGGGGCGGCAATGTAACCAAGAAAAAAAACTTCTGCCACTTTTTTTATGGTGTTCACCGTGCCGGATACATTGTATAAGGTTATATATTAATAAATCGGAGTATTAGGGTATGTTCACACGGCTTATTTTGGCGCGTATTGCGCGTCATACACGGCAAAATGCGCGCCGCAATTACGGTAATCCATAGTTCTCATAGAGAGCTATGGATTTCGCATCGTCCCCCCCGCGCTTACAATACGATCATATTGTACGCGCGGGGAGATAAGTGACATGTCAATTGTTCGTGGCGATAACGCACCGCTGACAATGCATGTCTATGGGGCAGGCGGGCTACTGCCCCCCCGTGCTTTGGGAATACACGCTGATCAGCGCAACTCCCAAAACACACGACGTATTGTGGCGCGTACTGTACAGACGCAGAGATACCAATTACTTTTAATGTTTCTTTTTTTGTTTTTTGTTTTTAATTTGTAAAATAGGGAAAGATGGGGTGTTTATACTTTTAATTTTTTTTTTTTTTACATTTTTATTTACTTGTAATTTTAGTCCCCCTAGTGTACTTGACCACTAGGGGGCGTGAACACCTGTACACTATTCTGCAATACTAATGTATTGTGGAATAGTTTGCTTTTACAGCTCTTGTATTTCACCATGCCTCAAGTGAGTTGCTATGCCTGAGGGCCTGCATTAGGCTCCCAGCTGCCATGACTTCTGGTCACCATCCTGTGATGACATTGCAGGACATGGCCCCCGTTTATATAACTGTTAAGATGCTGCAGTCGCGTTAACCGCAGCATCCAAGTAGTTAAAAGGTTGGGATGGAATTATCTCCGATTCTGGACACTGAAGGCAGGTGCTGGTTGTAACTAACAGCTGGTACCCACTATGTATGCAAATCACTGGACAAGACCATAAAACATAACTTTTAATAATCTCTGATAAAAATCTGTCTATGTATTAAACTACACTAACCCTAATGAGAAACCTATCCTAAATACTGCCTATAAATAATGTGTAAAAAATCGTCCTAATAAGGACGGTCCCACCTGGAACCTAAACTATCCTTACCCTAATGCACCCTACATATAGTTGAGGTACACCACCCAAAAAAAAAAGTGCATATATACAATGTGAAATAAAAAACACCACTAAAAAACCGCTCTATTTGTTATTGTAAAATTGAATCAAAATTATGTTTACAAAAAAAAAAAATGCTCTATGGCTATATGGTGATGCATCAATGATAGATACAACGCAAATCCAGATATAATACAAACCTATGCAAAACCCGACGCGTTTCTTTCCTATATTTTGAGGAATTCTTCAGGGGTATAATATCAGGCTATATACAAAATGATAGTAT
This sequence comes from Phyllomedusa bahiana, assembly GCA_025379985.1. Taxonomy (NCBI): domain Eukaryota; kingdom Metazoa; phylum Chordata; class Amphibia; order Anura; family Hylidae; genus Phyllomedusa; species Phyllomedusa bahiana. Next base: position 102,269 of record JAODAL010010059.1, on the reverse strand, counting down.
AGCAATATAGAAGTACTAATAATGGGAGATATCTTCTCTTAGCATTTAATTATATCAGATAACAATAATGCATTCTGTGTTAAGGCGACTATGTAACTTAAGCATATATATACATGGAGACTCCCTAAACATATATAGTTTTGTGGCAGTGGGCAATTTTTTTTTTAAAACAATTTTTATTTGCAAGACAAATTTACAAAGAAAATGTCATACATTCTTAATAGTTGCTATTGACTCACATGTCCAGTGCCCTTTGTAAGTTAGAACTGAGAGGTGCAGCTTGTCTTCTGTTCTGCTCCTGCTCCTCATCAGCACACAGGCAACGTAACTTCTAATACAAGCTGAGAGATTCACCTTGATATCCTGTAGTTCTTGGCTACAAGACTATTGGATGTAGAAAATATTAAGCGTGGCAAAAGGAAGTGGGAAAATAAATTGTATCCTATATCCCCTCTTAGCTTACAAGTCTCCACATTTTCCAACAAAACTGCAAGTTTTCCTATACTAGATGAAGTATAATTAAAGGATCATAATAGTTTCAATGCCTGATCGGTATAAGAAATTCATAAAAGGTCACTTCCAAAGAAATTTTTAACAGACAGGGTCACTGCTGTCACATCTATCTGTGTAGAGAGCAGGAGGAAGCAGGGACACACAGGGTTAATCCAGGCAGCTCGGACACAGACGCCAGAGTCCTCCCTCCCCCTCCCTCCACTACAGAAGCATTCTGTGCTGGAGGGGCTCTCTGCTCCGACCTGTCTTCAAAGGTGATGAGTCATTCAGACCTGACAGCCAGTAAGATAAGGATCAACAGGTCGGCTACTATAGAGATTTGAGAAGCTGATGTAGTAATACTAACAGGGCTAGCTCAAAATCAGTAGGACATTTGTAATGAACATATATTGCAAAGCTGCTTGTTTTTTAAAGATCTTTTAATTAAAACCCAATCATTGTAGCGAGACAACCCCTTTAATAGTATCCAATTGACATCACATGAATACCGTGCATCTTTGTATGATAGAAGTTTGAGAAATGTCCTTGTCTTACAATTTTTTAAGCTGTGAATCAAGCAATAAGGAAAAACATCTAATAAACTGAAATTAACAAAAACTTGAACATCCTGTAGTCCTTCTTGGCTACTTCCAAGTTCACTATTGCGCTAATAGACAAGCTCCACCTGATATACCCACTGGCCAAAATGGGGAAAGTGGGGAAAAAATAAAAATTAAAAGAAATAAAAATCGTAAATCCCACATTTCTTCTTCCAACCACTAGTCTTTAACTTCTAATTTTCCCCAAATTACCTGCAAGTTTCTCCTTTAGATAGTAAGAAGTATATTCAAAAGGTTTCATAATCTTGGTCAACTCCTGGTCGGTGAAGGCAAATTCCATAAAGGTCCTCCCCTTTTAAACAAATTTTTTAATTGAGCCCTCTTTGGATCTTTCTGCATCCAATTTATCAAGGAAGAAAATTTATCTCAACGTTCTGAGAACTTCCCCCCTATCTGGACTACTTTCTTGCCACCAGTGCCTTAAAATGCACTTTTTTAGCTACCAAAAGGGTAATATGTAGACCTTTATTTCCAGACAGAAGTTCATCTTCCTGACCATCCCCGAAGTTGACTTGGTCAATATACTTATCTGATGGTGGAACATAATAAGGCACCTAGGGTTAGTGTAGTTTAATATATAGACAGATTTTTATCAGAGATTATTAAAACTTATGTTTTATGGTCTTTTCCAGTGATTTGTATTAATATTTTCAAGACCTAAATAGTATCTATTGGAATTATTGGGTTACCTATACTTACCCTCTAGATTTGTCCAACTATGTATGGAGCAGACTCATCTTATTGATAGGCAGAGGTAGGCACCCTAGGAGATTGCCTACATCTGCCTTCCTGTCATCTCGCCCTGTATGGAAATCACCAAATACACTGTCACCCCCCGATACACATAAAAATTCCCACCCAAGCAGGATGTAACTTTTGTTGTATTCCATTTGGGTCCATACATGGTTATGTTAGCCATATTGAGTCAGAAAGAGACATGTTATGGTTAGACTCTATCAGTACTACAGCCTCAGGCTTAGGGCCTGTAACATACTCTAAAAGGTTGTTACTGAAGTGGCTTCCAATTTTTGACAGCAAGCAGAGGTCTTAAAATGGGCAAAGAATAATAACATAAAACTATATTAGATGGTTGGAGTAATACATAGACTAATTTCTATATGCATACAACTGGACAACCACATTAGAGACATACAGGC
>JAODAL010010059.1:0-95000 GCA_025379985.1 Phyllomedusa bahiana | reverse complement strand
AAATAATGTATGTACACAGTGACTGCACCAGCAGAATAGTGAGTGCAGCTCTGGAGTATAATACAGGTTGTATTTCAGGATCAGTACAGCATAAGTAATATATGTACACAGTGACTGCAGCAGCAGAATAGTGAGTGCAGCTCTGGAGTATAATACAGGATGTAACTCAGGATCAGTACAGGATAAGTAATGTAAAGTGTACACAGTGACTGCACCAGCAGAATAGTTGAGTGCAGCTCTGGAGTATAATACAGGATGTAACTTAGGATCAGTACAGGTATAAGTAATGTATGTTTCACAGTGACTGCAAACCCGCAGAATAGTGAGTGCAGCTCTGGAGTATAATACAGGTTGTAACTCAGGATCAGTACAGGATAAGTTTAAAGTATGTACACAGTGACTGCACCCCAGAATAGTGAGTGCAGCTCTGGAGTATAATCCAGGATGTATCATCAGGATCAGTACAGGATAAGTAATGTATGTACACAGTGACTGCACCAGCAGAATAGTGAGTGCAGCTCTGGAGTATAATACAGGATTTAACTCATGATCAGTACAGCATAAGTAATATGATGTATATACACAGTGACTGCACCAGCAGAACAGTGAATGCAGCTCTGGAGGATAATACAGGATGTAACTCAGGATCAGTACAGGATAAGTAAATGTATGTACACAGTGACTGCACCAGCAGAATAGTGAGTGCAGCTCTGGAGTATAATACAAGATGTAAATCAGGATCAGTACAGGATAAGTAATGTATGTACACAGTGACTGCACCAGCAGAATAGTGAGTGCTGCTCTGGGGTATAATACAAGATGTAACTCAGGATCCATGCAGGATAAGTAATGTAATGTATGTACAAAGTGGCTCCGTTTTATATGTAGCTTATATCTTTATAATAAATAGTGGACATGGCCCTTAAATATGACTGAAGGTCTTGCATTTGTTATTTAGATACATTTTTCACTCGTTAGACTAAATTGCAATCTTATGACAAAAACACATCTTAATCATAGGTATACCTTCAGGCTAGATCTCTATGGTGACTTTCGGTCACATTGATGCCTACTGTGACCACAGCCTCAATGTTACCCCATACAGGAGATTTGGGAGCCGTCGGTGTAACCTGGAATTTTACCACAAAAAAAAGAAAATTGCCATGAGGCAACGGCATTACCAATAAGGAAAGTGAAAGGCCATTGCCCCCTAAAATGAAGATAAAGACCTTTGTTACTTCTTTTCTTTTTCCTATTCAGATGTTTCATAAATCAGATATACATGTTATCTGTTTTTGGAAAAGTTGGGTGACAGCTAATATGGCGGCCATTACAGCTCCCACCAGAGAGGATTATCATTCATCTTTCCCCACATCCCCCTCTTTATCCAATGATGTATCCCCTTCCTCCTCTTCATAGCAAGTCATATCTGAGAAGCTGGGTAACAGCCTGAGTCATTTCTAGGCTTTCCTTTACAAAGGGCAGTGACTCAGTGTCTTGTCCTAGCCCTATATCTAAATACAGAGAAGCTAGTGGTGCCCTATACCCCTTGCACATCCTAACCCGGCCCCATCTTTCGTCCCGGACAACAACTATGCCCACATGATTTGTCAGCCAGCTTGTACAGACTCCTGCATGGCACATCCGGTTCAGAAATATTCACCACTTAATGATGGACAACCCCAATGGGAGTGGTAAAGTCGGCCATATTGGTTGTCCCTCAGTTTTCCTAGAACTGGATATCAAGAAGAACCTGCTGAATAGACCATGAAACAAATCAGCAACAGGACATAAACATGGCGACGGCCTCCACTGGAAAAGCTCTTCCACCCAAAATCAAAAAAATCTGTCTACATGTTCTGTGACAAATTCTATTAAAGGGGTTGTCCACCTTGTAACTAAATCAAACCAGCAGCTCCTGAGGGCTCAGTAACATTTTTTAAAAAAAAAGCCTAAACCCCTTCCTCTGGTCGCCCCAGTTCAGCACTGGTTCTCCCCGGTCTTCTGTTGTCTTTCTTCTTCTGGAAAAGGACATCACTGCTGTGGTTTCTGATTGGCTGTAGAGGTCATGTGACGAAAGTAGAGGCACATGACTACTGCAGCCAATCAGCGGCTGCAGCAGTGGCAACTCAATTTGGAAATTCAAGAATGAAAACAGAAGACCAGAGGGAACCAGCGCTGGAACCGGGGACTGGAGAAAGGGGAGTATGTGGTTTTATTTTTTACTGAGCCCCCCCCCGATGATCCTGGTTTGAGGATGACAACCCATTCTACAGGGCTGTACTCACCTGCTCTTCACAGCTAGCTTCAAGCTTACACTTCCTGTTCAGGCTGTGGGTGGTTCTACAGCTGTATTGTGAGCTAACCAGCACCCGGAAAATAAAATAACTTTATTCACAAAAAGTTAAAAACATACAGCTGCAATCCAGCGCGTTTCGAGCAACAGAATGTTATACAGCAGTGACTTAGATTCAGCTCTGCTATTCCCAGCTGAGCCCGTTAGAGCGACATTGGTGATGGAGGTGTTTTAACATCAGGGCCACGGAGCTCTAAAGAAGTGTTTTTCAACTCCAGTTCTCCCGACCCATCAACAGGTCATGTTTGCAGGATCTCCGCAAGACAATAATTATGTCACCTGTGCAATATGGAGGAAATCCTGAAAAAAATGACCTGTTGGTGGATCTTGAGGACTAGAGTTCAGAAACACTGCTCTAAAGGGTTCAATTTTGTCAGTAAGAAAGGTAAACATGCTCCTGTGCTGATGATAAGACACAGCAATGAGTAACATTGCTGTCCTGGCCATTTCTAGAGCGGAGAGAGGTGGTCAGTAACTAGGAAAGCTTGTGTACACAAGCAGGAGAGAAAAACTGCTCTAACTCTGAAGGGAAGCAAAATCAGAACAGCAATGTATTTGGTAATAGGCTTTATTTATCTTTGTCTCCATGTTTAAAGGGGTTGTCTCACTACATCGATTCATCTTACCTCAGTCCTGTTTTGTCGGTTTAATTTTTGAATTCAGGGGAGTGTTTTCTGGCTTCTACTGGCCTGCAGTGAGGAGCTATTGAGGACACCAGGTCTGTAGCTATAGCGGCCAGCACTGGCAGCCTATCAAGAGAGATCAAACAGGTCTGTAACTATAGCAACCTGAGGCGCTGATGCAGCCTATGCAAGAGGGGATATTTAGGAATAAGTAGGACACTGTTAATGGATACATATTACAAAGTGACTTGTTTCTGCAAGATCTTTAACATGAAATGCAATCCTTGTAGTGAGACAACCCCTTTAAAGCTCATCAATGTGGTTAGAGTGCCCCTGTAAGGGACCTTTATGTTATCACCCTGACAATACTAAGCTTCTTCTGACCCCTGTGCCTTCTTTAGCAGTATTAGGGAATTAGGAAAGCTGAGTGACTACCCCTCCGGGCACTCCAATAGCCGCCTGCTTGTCACCCAGCTTAGCAGATTCAATGAGAAAAACTTTTTTTCTAAGAAACAACACTAAAAGAATTTTCTTTGATTCGGGGGCCGCTCAATCATTTATAACAGCTTTTTTTTCAATGTGCTTTATAGACATGGACAGACACAAAGTGTAACATTTGTTGCAATAATCTTAATAGTAATAGATTGCACAGTATATACAGAGGATAATGCTCAGCATCACTATAGCAGGCAGCAGTAACTCCCTCCTGTAACTATGCAGACAGTACAGGGCAGCAGAGCAGAACATGCATTACAGGCGCCATCACAGTCCCTATGAGACCAGACACAGCACAACATACAACTCACATGCACTCCTATGGAGCCTTGACACTGACACCAAACATGAAAGCACCGCACAACCTTGCTGTTCTATCACTGCCCTCCCTTCAGCCAATCCCTGCTTCGGTCTCCTAGCGCAATTCCCCGGCGTTTTGTTACGGGACTTCTGATTGGAGCGTTTCTGACAAGCCGAAGGTTCCTATCTCCTGATTGGTTCACCCTGCCCAGCCCACGCGAGGGAACCCGGAAGTACGCTGTAGTCCTGGCAGCGAAGATAGGATTTAAACTGTAGATCTTTATTAACAAAAGCATAATAACAAAGTTAACAGTAACAACGTAGGCTGGAAAAGGATAATGGGAATTGTAGTTCTTTTTCATTCTTTCCATCTTTTGCATTTTATATAAGGATTCTTTTATTCATTTTGCTATGAATTCTTTATGGCGTTCACAGGGGAAAAACTCCTGACAAATTGGCCCTTATTTAACCCCTTAAAGGGGTTGTCTCCATCGATTCATTTCAACTCCTCCTGTTGTCTCAGTTTCATTTTTGAATTCATGGGCATGTTTACTGGCTTCTGTTGGCAGTGATGAGCTGCTGAGGACACCAGGTCTGTAGCTATAGCGACCTTCGCTTGCAGCATATCAAGAGGGATCGAACAGGTCTGTAGCTATAGCAACCAGCACTGGCAGCCTTTCAGGAGAGATAGAACAGGTCTGTAGCTATAGCGACCTGAGGAGCTGATGCAGCCCATACAAGAGGGGATACCTAGGAATGGACACATATTACAAAGTGACTTGTTTTTGCAAAATCTATAACATAAAAAGCAATCCCTGTAGTGAGACAACCCCTGAAGCCGAATGCCTGAAAAGTAGTTAATGACCAGCACATTTTTTTAGTTTTTGCCTCTTTGCATTTCAACAGTTGTAACATTTTTATTTTATCAATGACGCAGTTGTATGAGGCCTCATTTTATTCAGGACAAGTTGTACTTTTTGGGGGAGCAGTTTGTTCACTTATATTTTTTTTTCAAATTTTTTTTACACTATTCCCATTTCACACTTAATAACTTGTTAGATTAATTCCACAGGTTATTAAGGTCGTGTGAATACCTATTATGTTTAGGGTTTTTATTGTGTGTATAATGTATGCACAATTAATTTTTATTAAATACTTTTTTATTTTTTTATTTATTTAATCATTTTTTCTACACTTTTTGTAATGTTTTTTTACTTTTTTTTTTTTTTTTTTTAAATCCCATGAAGGGAGAACTGTTTTACATTTTTTTCTTTTACACTTAGCAATGTATTAGTATATTCATATATGGAGAAGAACAACTCGCAGTAAACCCGTATTACAGGGGACACTAGCGAGATGTAATAGAATGGAATCCTAATCGGACTAGAGCGCTGGATGAGAATCTGAGCAAGTTACATCTTAATTCTATAAAATATATTTAATTCAATAAAGATAGCACATAATAACAGCGTTCGCGGGTCACAGCCCGCTTCCTCAGATAGCTATAAACAAACACTAATGGCAACAATTTATATCAATCACTCGAAATCGAGGCTAGATGTTAAAACAGATAGTACCCATTCATAAAATTAGTAATAATATATGCAATTTTCCTGACAAATCAGGGGAAATAACGATGTTCTCTGGTGCACAATTATAACATTTTACATAATCCATACATAAAAAAACGTTATGGCTATAAAGTTTATATACTAAAATATAATATTAATAATATTAAAAATAAAAAAATAAAAATAAACATTTTATGAATTATTTAAAAAACTATGAATTAAAACAATTACCTGACCACAAAGGGGGCTCTACCTGACAACAAAGGGGGCAACTACCTGACAACAAAGGGAGCACTACCTGACAACAAAGGGAGCACTACCTGACAACAAAGGGGGCACTACCTGACAGTAAAGGTGGCAACTACCTGACAACAAAGGGGGCAACTACCTGACAACAAAGGGGGCACTACCTGACAACAAAGGGGGCAACTATCTGACAATAAAGGGGGCACTACCTGACAACAAAGGGGGCACTACCTGACAACAAAGGTGGCAACTACCTGACAATAAAGGGGGCAACTACCTGACAATAAAGGGGGCACTACCTGACAACAAAGGGGGCACTACCTGACAACAAAGGGGGCACTACCTGACAACAAAGGGGGCATCTACCTGACAACAAAGGGGGCACTACCTGCCAACAAAGGGGGCAACTACCTGACAAAAAAGGGGGCAACTAACTGACAACAAAGGGGGCAACTATCTAACAAAGGGGGCACTACCTGACAACAATGGGGCAACTATCTAACAAAGGGGGCACTACCTGACAACAAAAGGGGCAACTACCTGACAACAAAGGGGGCTCTACCTGACAAAAAAGGGGGGCAACTACCTGAAAACAAAGGGGGCACTACCTGACAATAAAGGTGGCAACTACCTGACAATAAAGGGGGCAACTATCTGACAATAAAGGGGGAACTACCTGACTACAAGGGGGCAACTACCTGACTATAAAGGGGGGCAACTACCTGACTATAAAGGGGGCACTACCTGACTACAAAGGGGGCACTACCTGACTACAAAGGGGGCATCTACCTGGCTACAATGGGGGCATCTACCTGACAACAAAGGGGGCACTACCTGACAACAAAGTGGGCAACTACCTGACTACAAAGGGGGCTATACCTGACAACAAAGGGGTCATCTACCTGGCTGCAAGGGGTCATCTACTTGGCTAAAAGGGGCATCTACCTGCCTGTAAGGGGCACTACCTGGTTATGGGGGGGCTACTACCTGGCTATAAGGCACTACCTGGCTAGAGGGGCATCTACTGGCTTTCTTTCCAAAGCCGTTATGCAGTTAGTGGAGTGGGTGTGGCTTTTGAAGGGCTTTGGCAACCAACCCAAGATGGGCGTGTCCATGCTAATTTTTTTTTGCCCTCTTCGATCTCCTGCTTTTCCACTTTCAAAAGTTGGCAACTATGACCTTATATACCCACCAAACTAGCTCACCGCACATGACTTCCTTTATGAGCTGCCAACGTCAAAAGTAGGAAGTGTATAAAATAATGGTTATGTCTTTAGACTTGTTATAGACAGTCAGTGGGGATAAGCTGCTGGCGCTTGCTTGCTGGTAGCAAAAAATATGAGAGCTGGATGATGCAAATGGGCTTTAAAAGAAGTTGATTTATTTCTGAAACATTACAATTAAAAGTTTTAAAATATCATAAAAAAGAAAGAAAAAGGGGGCAAACAGTATATGAGCAAAGGTTTCGCCAGGGACTCTTCCGAGTCCCTGGCAAAACGCGTTGCTCATATATTGTTAGCCCCTTTTTCTTTCTTTTTTATGATAAATGGGGTTAAACTTCAATCTTTAAGGCAGCAGCACAGAATTTATCATCAGCTATTGAAGATCCCAAGGATCCTGGATCGCCTATGGAGGAGATACTGTGTGACACAACAACACCAGGTGAGCAGCACCTTTACTATAGAATAAGCCACTGTCTTAAATTGATTTACACTAGGATTGCGCTTTGGGTCCTCTTTCCCTTTACAGCACACCTCATCCTGAAAGTAGGAAGTGGTCATAATAATATGACTCGGCTATGTATGATTAACATCGGACACCCAGGATCCCCCTGGGGGGCTGTAATCTAATCACTGGTATTGTATCTGAGCTTGTGTCAGTTTTCTCACACCCTCCCCAGTATATTACCGCCCTCATCGGTGTTACCATACTAACATAGCATTCCATATCTCAATTGATACCTAGGGGCTAAATCCAGCAATGATAGATGGATTAACCTGCGGTATATCTGCTGGGGGGAGGCAGAGGATTAATGATCTACACTGCATTCACCAAGGACAGATAAGACCTGTGATAAGATGGACTGAGGCCCTAGGTCCTGGCCGCAGCATGTGAAAAGGTGAGGTCCGCCTGTTGATGTACTGACGATGCTGCTGAGATACGCAGCTGTCATGGCGTGAGTGAAGACGCAGCATCTGTCTTACCCAAGACAGGACAAGTACAATTCAATCTCCATCTACGGAGTGATGATTATTTAGTAGTATTTATTCTATTATCTGCTGTTTATATAGTGGCGACATATTCCGCAGCGCCGTACAGAGAGTACACTCACATCAACCCCTGTCACTGACCTAACCCTTCTCTTTTTAGCTTTCAAATTTTATTATACCGTAATCATCTACCTTTTTTACAACACTTTTTTTAATTCATGGTTATTAATAAAATTTTTGTCAATTTATTTTTTTATTCACTTTGTAATATTTATTTTTAAAATTACATTTTCATTTTTTTAGCCAATTTATTTTTTTATTCACTTTTTAAAATTCATTTTTAAAATTTATTTTTCATTTTTTAGAATTTATTTTTATTATTTTGCTTTGTTTTTTATTTTCCGCAGCGCCGTACAGAGAGTGCACTCACATCAACCCCTTTCCCTGATCTAAGCCTTCTCTTTTTAGCTTTCAAATTTTATTATACTGTAGTTATCTACCTTTTTTGCAACACTTTTTTTAATTCAAGATTGTTAATAAAATTTTAGTCAATTTATTTTTTTATTCACTTTTTAATATTCATTTTAAAATTAAATTTTCTTTTTTTAGCCAATTTATTTTTATTCACTTTTTAAAATTCATTTTTTAAATTTGTTTTTAATTTTTTATAATTTATTTTTATTATTTTGCTTTATTTTTTATTTTCCCTTGAAAATTTTTGGGGGGGAATTGTTTCCAAGAAAATTCGCTACTAGTTCACACAGGGTAGATCCACTGCAGAAAAAGTTAATAAGATTTTAATATGTCATCAACATGATGCCGAGAAAATCTCTCCCAAATTCATGTAGAACTAGATCTGTGGATGTTGAATATCTGTAGACGATCAATGTAATCAATTTAGTTAACCTAAGTTGCGGACCTGTTGTGGAGTTATTGCAGATTTTCCCTATTGACCTCAACGACAAACTAAAAATCGGCAAATAGGGCAAGTTCACACGGCCTAATTGCGGGGCGTCCTGTACGCCCCGCACTTACGCCGGGTCTTCGGGAGTCGCGCTGATCGGCGCGTACTCCCACGACGTGGGGTGCCAGCAGCCCGCCGGCCCCATAGACAAGCATGTCAATTATCTCCCCGGGCGTACAATACGATCGTATTGTAAGAGCGGGGAGAGGAGGCGTAATCCATAGTTCTCTATGAGAACTGTGGATTACCGTAATGATTGGGGCACATCTCGCTCGTATTAGAGCGCAGTACGGCGCGAAATACGTGGCGAAATGCGCCCCAAAATAAGCCGTGTGAACATACCCTTACATTGTATTGATTTTCCTGAGGAAATTAGTCGATCTCCTATGAAATCCGCAAGAGTAATTCTACAACAAACCCGCACAGGATTTACTCATGGAAATTTTACTTAAAAAGATAACGGTGGCGCATATTTTTACCAATGTAGATTTCAAATACGCGTCATGTGAAAAATAAGTGCTGTATTTGGAACAGAAAAAGCTGTGATGCCAAATGCTATTAAGTGGGGGGGGGGAATTTAGGGGGTGGAGGGGGTTTTGTATTGGGTGGGGGGTTTTTTAGTATTTGGGTGGAGGGGGGTTTTATTGTATTGGGGTTGGGGGGGAATATGTTTTGGGGAAGGAGGAATTTAGGGGTTGGGGGATTTGTTGGGGGGGAGGGGGATTTAATTTTTTGGGTAGGGGTTTTTTAGGGGTGGGGGGGGTATGGATGGGATTTTAGCCCTGTGGGTCATGATTGGCCCCCTTTGGCTTTGAAACCCTTACATTTTTTTTTCCCGTATTATTTTTGGAAAATTGGGCGATTTTTGTCCAAGGGGCCGTTTTTTTTTTTTGGGGGCGGGGCATTTGTTTTTTTGGGGGCGGGGTTTTACGGGGGGGGCCAAAGGGCCCTTCACCAAAAAGGGGCCCTAAAATTTTTTCTGTTTCCCGTTTACACATATAATACGATGGCAACCCCTGGATTGAGCTAGAGAGTCACAGTATCAAATTCTGGGCCAACCCCCAACCAGGGGGCAATGGCCCCCAAACCCCATAGCTAAAACCCCCCCAAAGGATTGCGTAGAGTTTTTGCTAAATAAATTGCTCGCTCAAAAAAAAAAAAGGGGACCAAACATTACAGCTCCAGCCCTCTCGTACCTCCTGCATTCATCTTTTGATCAGTGCGGAAGGAAACATTTTTTGGAAACCAAGAAAAAGCTGGAGCGAAGAGAAATTTAAAACCTGGAAACCCAAGATGTAGATTCCCCCCCTTGACTCCCCAAAGGTTTCTTACATTAATCTTCACTGACCTAAAACCACCAGGGATCTTTGCATAAAGGGGTGTCTAAAAAAAGGATTGCTTTTTATGTAAAGATCTTGCAAAAAAACAAGTCACTTTAATAGTGCCTTTAAAACATGTCCAACCTATTCTGAAAACATCCCCTCTTGTATGGGCTGCATCAGCTCCTCAGGCCTATAGTACAGACCTTTTTGATTACTCCTGAGGGGCTGCCAGCGTGGTTGCTAAGCTAAAAACCTGGTTCTAGCAGTAGTAAAACCCAGTAAACACCCCCCTAATTCAAAATGAAGTCAAAAAAATAGGAGGGGGAAGTTTTTGTTTAGTGAGAAAAAACCCCCCTTTAACCTCTTTACTGCACTAGATCTACATGGATCCTTTTTTTAACCCCTCCATTGATCTAGACCACAAGAGATGCTTACATTAAAGTAAAATTGAAGTTAGAAACTTTTAACAATTAAATTATAAACATTTTCATTATTCATCATTATTAAAAAATTCTGCACCATGTTTGTTTTAGCTGCTCCCTAAAAAATTCTGCACCATTTTTGTTTTAGCTGCTCCCTTAGTGATCCATAGTGTAGAACTCGTCTCCAGGGGATACGACCACTGATGAGAGTTACTCAGTCCTGGCCGCACATGCTCAGACATCACCTTTGCTGTCATTCTCTTCCCCGCCTAGTAATCACACACACTCACTGCTGAACTGTATACTTCCAACGGCACACAAAGATTTTCAATATGCAAAATTATCTTTATTATCCAATGTGCTAGTCACAACATGCAAAATTAATAAGTGATATGGGTGAGGTTCATAACATCACAAAATATCATAGATCATAGAGGATGCCCCCAACGTTTCAGGTCCAGAGACCTTTGTCTAGGGAAACTTACATTGCTTCAGGAATCCATCCAGGAAAGGCATGGTAATACAATTCAAACAAATATTCTCATTGCCAGAATTGCTGTTTTTGGTCACCCCCACATCCTTAAAAAAAAATACATAAGATGATGAATAATTTGCAATAAAAATTGTAAAGTGAAAACTGAGGAGCTCTCGTTTCGTCACTACTAAAAGCCTGTGGTAATGGCTTGAAACGCGTAGATTGGGTTTTTTGCCTGTTGTTTTTTTATCATATGGTTTTATTTTTGTACCAATAAAAGTGCGTTTTAACCAGAAAATAGACGAGTGCTGGAAGATTTTCCTCCATCGTGGGATACTATTTTTTCAGCAATAAAAACTACAGCTCACCCAAACAAAAATGCTCTCACACAGCTCTGTAAATGGAAAAATAAAAAAAAGTTATGGGTCTCATAATATGGAGCAAAACTAAAAAAAATAAAAAAAAAAATTTTTTTGGTTTTAGAATTTTTCCGAGAATAAAATTTTTGTAAAAATGGTGGGAAAAAAAAGGGTTTTTATCCTTCCCCCCTTTTTTTGGGCCAAAAAAATAATTTGTCTTTATTGTTGGGTTTTAGTAAGAGGAAAAAGAATAAGGGGGGGTTTTCCAGATCAAAAATAAAAAATGTTGGGCTTTGGGTTTGTAAGAAAAGGGCCCCCTTTTTTGGGGTGGGTTTTTTTTAACATTTTTTAATCCCCCTTCCCAATTCCCCCAAAAGGGGGGCCAAAAAACCCCGGAAAAAAAAAAAAAAACCCCCCTTTTTCCCCAAAAAAAAAAAAACCCCTTTTTAAAAAACTTTGAAAATTTTTTCCCCGGGGGAAAAAGGGGGGGTTTTTTTTTTTTCGGTGGGGGGCCGTTTTTTTTTTTTCCCAAAGGGTGGGAAATCCGGGAAAAAGTTTTGTTTTTTTTTTTTTTTTTCCATTTTTTTTTCAAAAAAAGTAACACGGCTATCCAAATTCACCAAAAAATTTCGGCTTTTTCCGAGATTATTCAAAATTAGTTTTTTTTCAAATTTTCGAAAAAAATTTGAAAAAAAAAATTTGTCTTTAAAAAAAAAACCCCCCAAAAAACAAAAGTTTGTTTTTCCCCTTTTTTCCCCCTTTTCCCTCCAAAATTCTTTTTTTGGTTCTAAATGCACTATAAGGTACTTTAATAGGCAGTGTTAAAAAATACAAATTACAGTGCAAAAAAAAGAAAAAACCAAACAAACCCCATAGGGATGTTTTAAATGGCGTCAATTTTTGGCGCACATTTCCCGCTATTTGTGCTTAATACACAATGCGCCCGAAATTACGGTAAACCCCTATTTTTTCAAAAAAACTAGGGGTTGCCTCCCTCCCCCCCCGCTGGGGCAATACGATCTATGTAGCCGGGGGGGATCAGTACAAACAATTTTCGCGGGGGAATACGCGAGTAATGAATGTTTTGGAGTCGGGGGGCTGCCGCCCCCCGCCCGCGGGGACACCGTATCACTGAGCTCCCCCAAAGACACTACTGCAGCGCAAACGTATGCGCCGCAGTAAAATCGTTGAACATAGCCAAAACAGGGGGGAGAAACAAAAACAAAATTTTGGCTTTTAGGAGGCACCGTTAAAAAAAAAAAAAAATTGCCACGGAATTTGTTAGGTCGGGATTAAAAGAACAATGTTAATGATACAACCTGATCATACTAATCTAAAAAAAACAGTTGAAATTATGTTGTCCTTGTCACTAAAAATGGCACCAAATGTAAGTTCCCAAATTTAGAAATTTCTCATTTCACTTTTCTCCATTCTGGATGGAATCATATTTCCCGAAATGAGTTTTTATTTGGGGGTTAGGAAAAATAACCTGGAATTTTGGGCAATTTTTCGCAAACAGAGAAATCAATAGGATTTTCTCCAAAAACATTATTTTTTTTAAATAAAATTTGTGTAGTAAAAAACAAGCCAGGAAAACTCTCCTGACTTTCCGAGGGCTCATTGTGTTTTTAAAAGTCCCAAAAACATCCACCCCCCCCAGGACTGTCCTCGGTCTCTGCAGTATCATAAAAAGGGGGGGGCAGGAAATCCAATAGTCTATATTATAGGAGCCGTCATCTCTGCTGACGCCTCTGTTCACACATGACAGTTTGTGACATGTTTTGGTTGCTACATACACCAATCAGGCATTACATTATAACCACTGACAGGTGAAGGGGATTACATGGACTATCTGGTGACAACGGCGCCTGTCAGGCGATGGGATGTATAAAGCAACAAGTGACCTTACAGTTCTTGAGGGTGATGTAATGGAAGCCAAAAAAATGGGCCTAAGTAAGTTTATAAGCGACTCTGACAAGGACCAAATTGTGTTGTCTAGAGGACTGTGTAAAGTGACTATAAAAAAGTTCCTGCACGTGATAAAAAGGTGTCAGGACGCAATGGACATCGTAGCTTGTTTTGTATAAGGCTATTTGTCACACACTGGACAGAGTGCCCTTCCTGACCCCTGTCCACCATCAAAAGCCCCTACAATGGGCACAGGAGCATCAGAACTTGACCACGAAAGGCAGCTTGGTCTGACGAATTATGTTTCACATCATGTGGATGGCCGTGTGCATGAGCGCCACTTAAGTGGGGAAGAGATGGCACCAGGATGCACTGTGGGAAGAAGACAAGATGGCGGAGGCAGTGTGATGGGCATTGTTCTCCTGGAAAAAGTAAGGTTCTGGCACCATGTGGATAATACTGTGACCCAATACCACCTATCTAAGCATTGTACAGACCATGTCCATGCCGTCATGGCAGAGGGATTACCTAATGGCAGTGACCTCTTTCAGCTTGATAATGCCCTGGCCACACTGAAGGAATGGTTTGACTACAGGACGACCACAGTTGACTATAAATGTCCATGCAGTGATCCTATAGCTCTGCACTGATATTCTAAATCAGGGGTCTTCAAACTGCGGCCATCCAGCTGTTGGAAAACTACAAACTCCCATCATGCATTTATATAATCTCTAACAGTGGGCATGATGGGAGTTGTAGTTTCCCATCAGCTGGAGGGCCGCAGTTTGAAGACCCCTTTTCTAGATTGTCAGTACAGAATGTGCAGCTGCATGCCAATTTGTACAGCTGTGTGAGTGGAGAGACGGCTGTTAGTGGCAGCCGGGCTCACCACTGAGAAGGTAGGGACAGATTATTTACTCATCATGCAATGCACCTTTATTAATGAACACACAGGTTATACCTTAGCTGCAGGTCCCCACCTGCTATTCAATATGCCTCCGATATTAGTGCTAATGGTATCGATACAACGGTATTCTTCCGTAATAAAAAAACGTATAAATTTTATTCAAATCTTGCATAAAAACTTGAATGTCCAGTGTAAACAGGTTTCACACTTTACTTTCTATATATTATCATTTATCATTCACCTGGTAGTTCATTGGAGTATCTCCTTTACATTGCGTGGCCGCATGGGAGATCCCGTCCAAAATGGACTTGTTACATCCAGCGTCCGTGCTAATGTAACTAATATTGGAGGGACAGATTATTAACATTTTTGCCTTTCAGTTCACTCCTGGCCTCCAGGAGACGCTGGTCAAGTGACTGCCGAGGCTCAGTAACTGCAAGAGCTGCTGGGTCTTATCACACGCAGATTGCAATGATTTAAGTGGAAATCGGCAAAAAAAAATTTATAACATTTTTTTTCTGATCTTATCAGGAACACAATATGTGAAATAAAATAAAGAACCCAAAAAAAAAATATACAAAGAAAAAGATTCAGAGGATTGGCATGAAAAACTTTTTGCAAAATGGGAAAGGGAGTTTCCGGGAGATAATATCCCTCAAATAATTTTAAAAGGGTGGAATAACATATGCAAGGCTGTTATCAGTGAGAAGTGGAGGGAAACGCACTTTAAATTCATACACCATGCAATCTATGGATTTGATATTCCCCCGCATCCTTTAGCCCCAAACCGAATAACCACTTGCCCCAAATGCTCTCAACCAAAATCAACTATGATTCATGGAATGTGGATGTGTGGGGCATCCCAGCGATTGTGGAAAATAATAACTGAACAACTAAAAGCCAGGTTAGGGATCAACGTTAATTTATCCCCAAATATCCTCCTATTTCATGATTTCCCAGAAAGCACTAAATTCCCTAATTTGCTTCATATAATCTTACTAGCAACCAAACGATATCTTCTAAATAAATGGCTGGAGCCGGACCCTCCAGGTACCCTTGAAATATTTAATCAAATTAAATATTACATGCAAATGGATCAAGTGGAAACCGAAATGGCAAAAAATACACAGACAGGAATTTTTTTCAAAAATGGAGACCGTTCATTGAAAACTGTTTAGAAAATGAGGAAATCCAACGAATAATGATCCCCTTTAAAGATACAAGTTGGTATCTGAAAGCTTGCATCGCTAATTCATTGGGTAGATTAAAAATAACATGATGCAGCCTGGGGTTCGGTTCTTGTGGGTCTGGGGGCTTGCTGGGGAAACATAAGTAGACTCAAGAAATTTAGTTGCCACGAGAAAAATTGCTATGTTACTTTTCGCCCACGGTGCTTCCACTATAATCCCTCCCTGATTTATTTTTCTTTTTTTTATTTATTTATTTTATTTTATTATAATTATTTATTTATTTTTTTACCACAATGTTTAATAGATTTTAAGATGTTTAACTGACCACAAGTTAATATTATCCTGTTTGAGACATACTGCTATGTGACATGAGATAATCATTTAGAATATCATTCTCGAACTTAATCCAACTATGGTTATCTCTCAAAATGATAGACTGTGAACTGTTATATGATTGTTTATGTGGTATGTAATTTTGCACCCAGTTTTTCTGTTGTTGTATATTGAAAAATGTTTTCAAATAAAAACAAGTTTAAAAAAATATATATATACAAAAAATAAGATTTTATAAAAAAAAAGAACACTAACAGTCCCAACCACAACTTTTAGCCCCCACCCCCGCCAACCAACAAACTTAATATAAGCTATATACTATTGACACAATTTTACATTTTATTATAGCGCCACTTTGGCTGTTAAAAATAAATAAGACAAAAGCTCAGACACCAGCTCAGGTATAACCTACAACACCGCCATATAGAGACCGCATAGTGGTCAGACACCAGCTCAGGTATAACCTACAACACCGCCATATAGAGACCGCATAGTGGTCAGACACCAGCTCAGGTATAACTTACAACACTGCCATATAGAGACCACATAGAGGTCAGACACCAGCTCAGTTATAACCTTCAACACCCACATATAGAGACCACATAGTGGTCAGACACCAGCTCAGGTATAACCTACAACACCGCCATATAGAGACCACATAGGGGTCAACACCAGCTCAGGAATAACCTAAACAACCACAATATAGAACCGCATAGTGGTCAGACACCAGCTCAGGTATAACTTACAACACCACCATATAGAGACCACATAGTGGTCAGACACCAGCTCAGGTATAACCTACAACACCACCATATAGAGACCCCACAATGGTCAGACACAAGCTCAGATATAACCTACACCCCCGCCATATAGCGACCACATAGTGGTCAGACACCAACTCAGGAATAACCTAAAACACCTCCATATAGAGACCACTATAGGGGTCAGACACCAGCTCAGGTATAACCTACAACACCTCCATATAGTGGCCCCACAATGGTCAGACACCAGCTCTGGTATAACCTACAACGCCGCCATATAGAGACCACATAGAGGTAAGATACCAGCTCAGCTATAACCTACAACGCTGCCATATAGAGACCACACAGTGGTCAGACACCAGCTCAGGTATAACCTACAACACTGCCATATAGAGACCACATAGTGGTCAGACACCAGCTCAGGTATAACCTACAACACTGCCATATGGAGACCACACAGTGGTCAGAAACCAGCTCAGGTATAACCTACAACACAACTATATAGAGACCACATAGAGGTCAGACACCAGCTCGGGCATAACCTACAACATCGCCATATAAGACCACATAGAGTCAGACACCACCCTCAGGTAAAACCCTACAACACGCCAAATAGAGACCACACAAGGTCAACACCAGCTCAGGTAAAACCCCAAACAACACCCCCAAATATAGAGACCACATAGTGGTCAGACACCAGCTCAGGTATAACCTACAACATCGCCATATAGATGTAACGGCTGAGTAGTGGATCCGCTGGACCACCGCAAGCGATGGTAGTTAAGCCATGCTAGGGAACGGAATCTAAGTAGCCCCCGGTTTTCACCAGAGCATGCCGCAAAGCGGGATGGACTTGCTGCGGCGTGAGGCTACCAGGTCGTCCCCCCTGACGTGACTTGCTTGCGGTGGCAGCCGAGGTGCAGCGTGGGCCAGAGTCATAGTCCGAGAATCGTAGTCGGGCAGGCAGAAGGTCAGGGCAGGCGGCAAAGGTTCGTGGACGGGGGACAGGCAGGAAGGTCAAGGGCTGGCGGCAGAGTTTCGGAGTCGAGAAACGTAGCAAAGGTCTGGTACACGGTAAGGCAGAATATACTTAGGGAACGCTTTAGCTAAGGCACAGCAACATAGATCCAGCAGGGAGTGACAGGGAGCGTAACCTTAAAATAGAGGAGGCGTTTTGGCAATTAGCCAATTAACGGGACGCTGGCCCTTTAAATCATCGGGAAAAGGAGGGGCCCTTTGAGAACGGGCACGCGCAACTCGGCCCCCGCAGAGGGCGCGGACGGGACAGGAGTGAGGTCAGGTGAGTCCCTGTGTGCTGCGGGCCCGCCGCTCGTCCCGCGGCCAGCGTCGCGCCCCGGACCCGGCACACAACCGGGAGGGCAGACACGGGTGCGCCGCGGCCCACGGGCCAAGGAGCGGAGGCACCCGTGACAATAGAGACCACATAGAGGTCAGATACCAGCTCAGGTATAACCTACAACACTGCCATATAGAGACCACATAGTGGTCAGACACCAGCTCAGGTATACCCTATAGCACCGCCATATAGAGACCACATAGTGGTCAGACACCCGCTCAGGTATAACCTACAACACCACCATATAGAGAGCACATAGTGGTCAGACACCAGCTCAGGTATACCCTATAGCACCGCCATATAGAGACCGCATCTGGTCAGACACCAGCTCAGGTATAACCTACAACACCACCATATAGAGACACCAGCTCAGGTATAACCTACAACAACATATAGAGACCACATAGAGGTCAGACACCAGCTCAGGTATAACCTACAACAAACCCCCATATAGAGACCACATAGAGGTCAAAACACCAGCTCAGGTAAAACCTACAACACCACCCATATAGAGACCACATAGAGGTCAGAAAAACCAGTTCAGGTATAACCTACAACAACACCATATAGAGACCACATAAAAGGTCAGACACCAGCTCAGGTATAACCTACAACACCACCATATAAGACCACATAGAGGTCAGACACCACTCAGGAAAAAACCCACAACACCGCCATATAGAGACCACATAGAGGTCAGACACCAGCTCAGGTATAACCTACAACACTGCCATATAGAGACCACATAGAGGTCAGACACCAGCTCAGGTATAACCTACCATACCGCAATATAGAGACCACATAGAGGTCAGACACCAGCTCAGAAATATCCTACAACACCACATAGAGGACAGACACCAGCTCAGGTATAACCTACAACACCACCATATAGAGACCACATAGAGGTCAGACACCAGCTCAGATCACCACCACATGATAATGAATACAGCACTGATCCAACACAGAAGCAAAATAACCCCTGATATCCAGGGACTCACAGGAGATGTCATCTCTGAGTTGTTCTCTGAGTCATTCTTCTTTCCTTTTCTTCTCCATCCGGCCCAGAATGCCATGGCGACTTCTCCCGGCCATAACTCGTCCCTGCAGAATTTACCACACAAACATTATAGACTTCTCACTTTATCAGCATTTCCCTACCAATTCCCACCTCTAGTATGAGCGCCCCCATTAAGTAAGAAATTAGTAATGTTGCCCATCAATAAATAGGTAGGTATATAGACCCCCAGTAGGTAGGTATACAGTTCCACTGTCTGTATTTTAAGTATCCCCCTGTAGGAAGATAGGTATATACGCCTTCTGTAGGTAGATATACTGACCACTGTAGACAGGTGTACAGTCATCTGTATATAGGTATATTTGCCCCCTGCATATGGACCCCCTGTAGGTAGGCACACAGCCCACTGTAGGTAGGTACACAGCCTGTTGTAGCCTCCTGTAGGTAGGTAAACAGCCCCCTGTAGATATATAGCCAAGTGTAGGTAAGTACACAGCCCACTATAGGTAGGTATGCAGCTCCCTTGTAGGTATATAGCCCTCTGTAGGTATATTTCCCCCTGTAGGTATATTGCCCCCTGTAGATGGGTACAAAGCCCCCTTGTAGGTATATTTCTCCCTGTAGGTAGGTTTGCAGCCCCGTTGTAGATAAATAGTCCCCTGTAGGTAGATATACAGCCCTCTGTAGTTAGGTATACAGCTCCCTGTAGGTATATAGCCCTCGGTAGGTAGATATACAGCCCTCTGTAGTTAGGTATATAGCTCTCTGTAGGTCTAGAGCTCCCTGAAGCAACACAGCCCCCACTAGGTATTTAGCCTCCATAGGTACACAGCCCCTCTAAATATATAGCCCCCTGTACATACAATCCTGGAGATAGATATGGCCGCTCTTAGAAAAAAAGTAAAAACGCTACTCACCTTTCCACGCTCCCATGCTGAGGTTTCAGCTCCGGGAGCTAGCTTTCCGGAGTGAGCGGCGTGATATCATCATAATGCCTACGCTGGGAAGTTGCTCCCGGCTTCTCCAAAGCCGTAAGCCTACAGGATTCTGGCTTAGGAATTACAGCCGTGCAGGAGGGGTGACATAGGTGTAACTTTATGGGGGTACGGAGGGGACTGGTCCCCCCAACTTTTTTCTGGGTGGGGGGCGGTCCCCCCCACTTTTTAGGCACTTCAATAAAAAATAATCCATATGAAAGCATGAGAATACAGTGGGGAGCAGAGCACAGAAGAGGAATGAGTTAACCCTTTGCCTTGTATATTTCTATGCATCTTGGGGGGGCAGAGTAGGCAGCAGCCTCAAGTGTCAGTGCAGAGTGAGAGCAGCACTGATTGGTAGAGCAGGAGTCAGCAGGGGCTGCTTCACCAATGAGAAAGCTGCTCACAGTCCAGCACACTCTGTATCTGGGGCTGTATCTTTCCCTCCCCTCATATACCACTTCCCCTACGCTCAGCCCTCATCAGTGAAGAAGAGAAGCTTCTGCTGAATGCCAACTGCACCAGACTACAGGAGACAGGTAAGGAGGGGAAAAGGGTACCAGGTGTTGTGTGTGCATGTGAGTAGGTATGTACTGTATATGTGAGATGTGTGTATATACTGTACAGCCATGTGTCTAGCTATGTCGCATCTTCCCTGCACTTACACGACGGGGAAAATGAAAGTGAATGGGGCCGACGCAACAGCATTTTAGAATTACGGACTGCCCAGCGCGTACTTCTAAAACACACGGCATATCGCAGTACGCCCACACTATATGCCGTGTGAATATACCCTAAGGTACGTTCACATGGAAGATATAAATGCTGATTCTGGGGCGGATTCAGTGCTGGATCTGCCTGAGCACCGGCGTCCAATCTGACAGGAACTGATTTACATTATTCCCTATGTAAAATCAGTGTTGTTGTTTAGATGACACTGATTTTACTCGAGTATTTTTGGCGTGTACTGTCAGCGCCTACAGAGTATTCTTCGAGGCATTTTCTGCACTAAGAGCACTAAAGGATAAGAGACAGAAATCTAACTCGGTCAGTCTGGGTCGTTTGCACATTGGAATTCTGCGTTTGCAAGCACCGAATCTCCAACAAGCAAACAGCACTGTTAGTGCCGAAAAACCGTCATGTGAGCTCACCCTAAGTGTGTAGTGTGTCTGTGGTCAATATATGTATACACACACACAATTTCTGGGGTACCTTGTCTTATGAAGTCTCTGGGTTACAGTGTATAATGTAATAATCTCCGGGGTACGGTGTATTATAATCTCTGTTGTACAGTGTGTAATGTAATCTCTGGGGTACAGTGTATAATGTAATCTCTGGAGTACAGTGAGTAATGTAATTCATTTCTAGGGTTCAGTGTGTAATATAATACATTTTTGGGGTACAGTGAATTATATTATTTCTTGAGTACAATGTGCAATTCATTTCTAAGGTGCAGTTAGTAATGTAATTTCTGTGGCTACCATGTGTAATATAATTCATTTCTGGGGTGCAGTGAGTGATGTCATTTCTGGTGTATGGAATGCAATAAAATACATTTTGGGGTACAGTATGTGACATAAGTGATTCCTAGGGGTACAGTGAGATTGGGTTCTTTTATTTTCCTCATTCTGTTGTGTGTATTACAAATTTAATGGAGTAGTGATGGGGGATGGAAATTTGCTGCATTGCACAACATTTTTTATTTCCATGTGGAGGGGTAATATTATAGGTGTGCTGGTTCGGTTTCATTGCCAGGGCTGCTTTTAAGTCCCAGTTTGGCTCTAAACTTCAGTAATTAGATAGCCACTCATAACCTTACGGACTGCACCAAAAGTGTTTGCCATAAGGACTTTGCCCGGACCCATTGGGAGCTCACAGCACTCCCTCAGACCTCCTAGCTGGGTTAGAGGGGGCTGCTTCACTGCAGGGAGAGGAGAGGAGAGAAGGGAAAGGAGGGGAAGTGAAAGGGAAGGCGAGTGAAGGAGGGAGGGCGGGATAGGAAGATAGGGGATGAGAGGAAAAATTGGTCCCCCCCACTTTTTGAACCAAAGTTACACCCCTGAGGTGTGATCTCGCCTCCTGCACCGCATAAAGACACAGCGGGCCCCGGGTAACCACCTACCCTGCCCAATGTAAAAGACAGCCCTGACCACAGGATCCATTCAGGGGTCATATGGAGTCCATGTCCAATGGATCAAAGTTGTTTGGACGGCATGAAGGAGACCTGCTCCAGGTCAGGCAGGTGGTTTAAATGTTATAGCATATCAGTGTATATACCGACATACTGTATATACATATAAATATATCTAGGGGTATATTAACACATTAATAGGCAAAAGGTAAAATGGTAAAGAACAGTCTGTTTTTCATATTTATTTATTTTTTAGGTAAAGTGGCGCTAAAATAAGTTTTGTGTCACTTTGCTGTCACGGACATTCATATATAGGCAATATAAAGTTTTAGGTCGTCAGGAGTAAGGCGAAAAGTTTTACATATTGTACCTCCATAAGGTCAGAAAAAAACTTTGGGGGCAATTTTACAAAACTATTTTTTGGCTGATTTCCCTTGTAAATGAGGCTAATATATTAGCCCCAGTTACAAGTCAGTTATCTGTGATTGACAGTTATCTTTGTAAGCACACTCCTCCTTGGAAGGCTGTCAATCAGTGATAACACCGCCCACTGGACCCTTCAACAGAGCCGTCTTAATAGCATTATGGACCCCCGGGCATTATATTGCAGTGGGCCATGCCCAAATACATGACATCACACTAGGCCATGCCTCTAGCCACCCCCAAGCACACACATTATCACACCACTTATGCCTGGGCACCGCCAGCCTGCAGCCGACAAGACTAATTGACAGAACAGGGAGCCTTTGGCTCCCTTCTCCACAATGATTTTTAACTCTTTGCACATCCTAAAAACATACAAACTGTTAAATAAGCAAAGCCAACCAAGGAATCCAGGGTACATTTTTTGTATTCCTGGGACATACATATGCCACCTGGGGCCCTCATACTTGTGGGGCCCCCGGGCAACTGCCTAGTGTGCCCAATGGAAAAGTTGGCCTGCTCTTCAACCTAGAATAAGGAGGAATCTAAAGGAATAAATTACAGGTTCTACTGAATTTTTTCCCGCAAAACTCTATATCGATGTGCTCAGCTCCTCTTGCTCTATAACATGCTGCTGGCAGATCTGATAGCAGGTCCAATGTGACAGGTTCCCTTTGAATAAAGATCTGTAGATCTTGTAAATGTGACCAGAGCTTTACTGCTAATAATGAAGACAGGGACGCTTTATGGTGACAAGTGCAACATACGGACATGTCTCCGGGGCTTTCTTTATAATGCAGATATTATTCCCCTCACAGGATACACCTTTGTCTCCATCTTCCATACATTACTTTGTGTATAGCAGCAGCTGTCATATATGTACCCTTACCCCTTGTCCTGTATGTGCTTTGTTCTGTGGAGAATTTGAGAACAATCCTGTTTACACAAATATTTTCCTAACAGTATAACAATATGGCAGCTCCCGGCTGCTTCACTACAACCAATACTACACAGCATTCACTGCAGCCACTGGCTTACAGGTACTGTCCATTATTTCCCTGCCACCAGGACATATCAGACTATGTGCTGCACTATTGTATGAAGAGCAAGTTCCTCATTTCCCTTATAGCAGGGAGAAGCAGGGAGCCTCCTATTCACCATTAATTAATATAAAACACTCTAAGGTATGTACTATGGGATCATGAGGTCTTGCAGCAGCTGAGTTGTGTATGATGAAGTTCTGCAGCAGCTGAGGTGTGCATTATGAGGTTCTGCAGCAGCTGAGGTACAGTATGTCACAAAAGTGAGTACACCCCTTACATTTTTGTAAATGTTGTATTGTATCTTTTCTTGGGACAACACTGAGGATATAATACTTTGATAGAATGTAAGGTAGTCAGTGCACAGCTTGTATAACATTGTAAATTTGGTGTATCCACAAAATAACTCAACACACAGCCATCAATGTCTAAACTGCTGCAACAAAAGTGAGCACACCCCTAAGTGAAAATGGACAAATTGGGCCGAATTTCCCATTCTCCATCCACGGTGTCATGTGACTCATTAGTGAAACAAGGTCTCAGGTGTGAATGGGGTCATGTGTGTTAAATTCGGTGTTATTGCTCTGGCAAGCTCTCATGCTGGTCACTAGAAGTTCGATATGGCTCCTCATGGCAAAGACCTGTCTGAGGATTTGAAAAAAAGTATTGTTGCTCTACGTAAAGATGGCCTAGGCTACAAAAAGATTGCCAACACCCTGACACTGAGCTGCAGGGCGGTGGCCAAGACCATACAGGTGTTTAACAAGACAGGTTCCACTCAGAACAGGCCTCGCCATGGTCGACCAAGGAAGTTGAATGAACATACTCTGGGTCGTATTTGGCGGAGGGGGGGAGGGAGACGAAATCCTAGTTCTCTATGAAAAACTGTGGTTTAAACCGAAATTTTTAATGGGAGGATTTAAGCCATATTTCCCCGAGTATGCGCGAAAATAGGGAAACTAAATCCGTCCCAAAATAAGCCGTGTAAAAGATACCCTTAGGCTTGTTCCCTTTTCAGTGGACAAAAAAACGACTGAAACGTATTACAAAAAAACGTTCATGAGCTGAGTTTTCGGGTCCCTTGCCTATAAAAAGCAGCTGAAAAAAACGGAATTTTTTTTTTCCCCCGCAATTTGGGTTTTTTTTGTGGGGTTTTTTTTTTTTTGCGGTCTTCAGCCTGTTTTTAAAAAAAGCTATCTCGCTTTTATCCCCAAAAAATACGTTTTTTTATGGATTAGGGCCCCCAAAAGGTTCCTTTTTTTAAAACGGTTTTTGGTGCTAATATCTGAAATTTTTAAGGTTTTTGGGGCCAAATTTAAAGTTATCTCGCGTTTGTCGGAAAAAAATAATTTTTTTTTAGGTTTTTGGGCCTTAAGTCCTTTTTTTTACGGATTTTGGTGCAAATATCTGATTTTTACTTTTTTTTTTTTTTTTTTTTTAAACATTTTTTTTTTGCTTTTTCAAAATAACAAACATGAATCCTGACATGTTACAGTATACAGATCATGAGTTTTTACAATCTTGGGGCCCATGCGTTAGGTCTGTGCATCACATGCAGAGTATAAAACTTTAAATAAAAGGGAAAAATTATGTGGAATAAACATCAAAAACCCATGAAAACAGAAAAAAAAAATTTGGGGTTCCGATTGGAAAACTTTTAAACCCTGGTTTTGCCAATGGCCCTTTTCCCTCCAAACCCTGGGGGGATTGTTATGGCCCAGGATGCGTGTCGGGCCCCCGGGGCCTTCACACCTGCAGTTTCCCCGCGTTGCCCCGATCCCCTCTCTGCAGACCATCCTGGTATTTGAACACCTGCTGAGAGCTTCGATTCCCTACCGGAGTAGTGGGACTCTTTTAAAGGTTCTCCACCTCCTAAAAGAATCCCTTAGTGGGGGGTCCCCTTTGGGGGTCTCTCGTTTCTAACTGTCGGCTGTGAGGTAATCCTCTAACTGTTTTTTTACCCCGGAGATGGAGGGAGAGTGGGCCTCGGGCCAGAACTGCAGAAAACTCCCCCTTTGCCGCCAAAAGGGGATATAAATAAAAACCCCTGGGAAACCCCGGGGAGGGTTTACCCCCCAGGTTTCCACTCCCCATCCATGTGGGGGCCTAGGTTTAAGGGGAAAAACCAGGGTTATAGTGTTTTTCCAGGTGGCCCCCAAAAGTGAACCCTGATATTTTGGAGGACTCTGTCCCAATAAGTTTTGTGTATGGGCTACTTTCCCCATACCCCTGCCTAGGTGTTTTGTGTGGCCGCATTTGGGACAATGCTGTAATCTACCCGGGAGTTTAAATTTTTGGGGGGGGAGGGAGATTAAAAAAAAGCATAGATGGCGTTATTTTATGATTTTAAAATTTCGATTTCAGCCTTATTTAAACATATGATGTGTTTGCGTAGGGGCCAAAAACCCCTTGGGGGGATCAAGTCGGGGGACCTGGTCTTTTCCCCAATGGGAGGGAACCCCAAATTTATTGGAATTTGCCTGTGAGGTGACTCGCTTTCTGCACCACCCTCTCATGAAAGGGGAAAACAAAAACCCTTTTGGGGGGTGGTGACAAATATGTCAAAAATCTTTTAGGGGTGGCCCCCCCGGGAAAGGACATTCTTGCCTCCCCCTGAAAGAAAAAATTAGAGCGGGGTAGGTGCCGGGGAAAAGGGACTCTGGAAAGGGGAGAATTTTTTCTACCATCCCCAAAAGGGTGTAAACCCACCTATGAAAGCTGGGGGTCCCTTTCAACTGCCTGCGGTGACTGGACCCGCTCCTCCATTTCCGGAACATGGGGGGTTTTACCCCTCCCCAAGGGGAACTGGGGGTGATCCAAAAGGGGCCGGGTCTTTGGAAAGAGAAAAAGGAGGGGGCCCAAGGCCCTCCTCAGCCCCTTTCCCCTCCCAGAAAGTGCCCCTGAACAATGGGGTTTAAATTTTATCAAGGGGGGGGCTTGGGATATTAGTGGGGAAAACAGGCTTGTGGATCCCAAAGGGGAAAGCATTATTTCCCTTTTTCCCAAAACTCCCAGTTCGAGAAGCTGGAGCGACCCCCCCAAAATAAAAAAAAAAAAAAAATAAAAAGCATGTGTCGCCCCAGGAAACCCCAAATTAACTCTCTTACATAAGGGGGGTTTTCGTCCCCCCACCAAAACCCGGCAAATTAATTTTGTAGGCAATGCGTGGTTTTTCCCCCGCCCGTGAATTTGGAAAAACATAAATTTTGATTTTGTTAATGTCTGAAATTTTTTTAAAAGGGAAAGGGGAGGGTTTGCAAGGGATATAGGAGTTTTGGGGAAAGAGCCCATTTTTAGGGGCTTGGCATTTTCCCACCCGCCATAACGGGGCGAGAAAGCCCACCCGTTTCAAATCCTGGGGTTTTTTGTTTATGAGAGGGGGGGATATTTGTTTGTACATGGGGTCTGGAGTCCTGCCAATTTGATACCCAAATGGGAAAGGTGATTTTAAAAACCCGGGGTTGTTTCTACCCTTTGGCTGGTCCAATGGAAATGAGGCAACTTGGGAACCCCCTTTCCCAGAAATTTTAACTTTTAGACACTTTCACTTTTCCCATGAGAACTTCCCCAAACCCCTTGTAAGGCATTTAAGCCCTGGAAAAGAAGGTTTTCCAGGGGGTCCGACAAAAATTAGTATAAGGTCATGGCCCGAATAACGCAATCTTCCCCTCCTTATTCCTACCCGTTTTCCCCTTAAAAAGGTAGAGCCCTCGAAAAAAATCCCCGGGGTTTCCCAAAACCCAAAATTAAAAAGTAGAGGGGGGATGGGTGGACCCCCCTGTCTTGTCCCCTTTTAAAGGGGAAAAAATTTTGGGAAAGAGGAAATCCTGCAGTGTAAATTTGTGCCGTGGGGGCGTCGTAGATGGCGGAAAGATAGGGACCTAAATGTCCCCTAATCCCCAAGGAAACCTGGACGACCCCAAAAACCAGTCCCAAAAACATTATCGAAGGCCTTTTCTGCGTTCTAGGTTTGAAAAACGGCTTTTCCCCTGGCGTGGGTTGTTTTTCGGATCCCCTTAAAAGGGCTGCTAGTCCCTTTCCCTGATTTTGGGCCCACTGCTCCCCGGCCCTTGATAAACCCCTTTTTCTGAGGGGGGCTTCAGCTAAAGGCATAAAACCGAAAGGCGGCGGCCAGATTTTGGAAAGAATCTTTTGGACCAATTTTCTATAAGGGATAGGGGCCCTTTATGGGGAAGGGGAAGCCAGTGGGTCCCTTCCCTTTTTTGGGGGGGAATTTTTTTTTTGGAAGGGCCCGTTTTTGGATTCCGGGGAAATGGGCCCCGGGGTGCGTTAAGACCCAGATTGTAGTATGGGTTTGGGGGTTTGGGGGGAGTGATCTGGAAATTTAAAAAATCTTGTACATCTCCCCAGGAACCCATCGGGCCCGGGGGGCCCTTGCCTGCTTTTAGATGGCGAATGGCCCCTCTTGAATCCTCCTCGGTTATGACTGCATTGCTCCTCTTTGGGAGATCGATTTGGCGTGGAAATTTTAATTTTTGGGGGGAAAACCCTTGTCCTTCCCCCACCCGGGGGCTGTCCCTCGTCGGAGAAAAGCATTGCGTAGTATTTCATGAGCGTGTCATTAATCCCTGCAGGGTCAGTTGTGATAGTCCCTCTGGCGTTTCGTTTGGGGATGAATGTGTGAAAGGCCCAAAAGTCCCCTTTAGGAGCCGGGGAAAAAGGGGTTCCCGGAATTTTTTTTCCGAACCTGAAAAGGGGTTTTAAAAATCCAAAAACGCGTTTTGGAACTTCCTCCCTACGGGTTTGCCCAAGATTAAACTCTCTTTTTTTGGGCCCTTTTCCCCAAATTTTTTCCCCCTTGGGCCCCCCCCCTTTTGGATTTGTTTTTCCCCAAAAGGGTGGGGGTCTGTAAGTTTTCCCGTACCTTTTTTCCAAAGCCTTTAGGTAGGCCCTTTCCCTTTAGCCTCTTTTTTTACCCCTGAAAGGGGGTGGGCCCCATTATCCTTCCCCTAAGGGACCGCCTTCCAGTCAAACCAAAAAAGAGCGAGGGGGTTTTTTCTTGATGGGGGGGGAAATTATCGGGGGAAAAAAAAATCATCCCCCATCCCCCCAATTTTTTCTGCAAAGGGGCCCCCCCTTTTTTCCCCGCAAGATTTGGAGGGGGGGGAAATTCCGGCAAATTATA
Source organism: Phyllomedusa bahiana (assembly GCA_025379985.1). Classification (NCBI taxonomy): domain Eukaryota; kingdom Metazoa; phylum Chordata; class Amphibia; order Anura; family Hylidae; genus Phyllomedusa; species Phyllomedusa bahiana. The sequence goes on along the minus strand of JAODAL010010059.1, from coordinate 66,469 downwards.
AAAAAATTCCCCGGGGGGGGGAAACCCCTTTGGGAAAAGGGGAATTTTTCCCGGGGGGGAGGGGGGGGGTTTTTAAATTTTGGGGGGGAAATGGGGGGGAAATGGTAGAGTTGACCCATGGGCCAGAATTTTAAACACCCCCAAATTTTTTAATTTGGGTTGGGGGGAGTGTTTTTGAAACAAAGGTGGAATCCCCAAAGGTTTTTTGGCACCTTGAATGGTTTTTTGTTTTTTGGTTTTTTTCGGGGAAAAAAAAATACGTGGAAAAACACGCTCTTTTGGGGTTTTTTTTCTCTCTCCAACCATCGTTGGGGGCCCCAAGGGGTTCAAAAAGCTGTGCAACACCCCCCGCCCCCCGGCGCGGTATCTCCCCTACCTCCCGGCGTGAGATTTTGGGACCGCCCCCCCCCTGTCCCCGTTGGAAACTAAGGGCCGCGTTCCCTGTCACCTCCAATGATCTGGCCCTTTTCGTCTGGTTCCCCGGGGGACGGGGGGGCCCGTCTTCTAAATCCTTAAAAAAAAAAGCCCGGGTTTGGGGAACCGTTGGGGGACCGTTTCACGGGGGGTTTTTAAAATTTTCTGAGGTCCTGACCCCCCCCACTTAATCACCAAAGGGGTGAGCTCTGCCTTTTAAGGGATATGGGCGGGGGCCGGGCAAAGTTCCAAAAAGGGGGAAAATTTTTTGGGGAAAAAAGAGGGGACCCCCCCTTGGGCCCTTCCCATTGTGGAGGGGGCAAGGGAAAAAACCCAAAAAACGTTTACCCAAAACCCAAAAACTTTCCAAAACGCTTTATATCATCGGCCCTTTTGATGGATTCCTGAAAAAGACCACATCGGGGGCGTTTTTCCTCTTCAAATGTCGGATCACCTTTTTCCCCTTATTCGGGGGGGGCCGGAGCCCCTTTTTTTTTGTTCCAGGAAACAATTCCCCCATAAAAATTTACTATTTTTTGCCCCTGGGGCAAACCCTGGGGTGGGCACTGAGTTTTCTGGGGGCGTTTTCCTGGGTCTGCCGCTTTAAATTTTGGGGAAACAAAAGGGTTGTGGGGTTTTCAATAAGTTTGAGGGGTAGAGAGAGGGGTGGACGCATGGAAATTAAAAAACAAACTTGTACATCTTGGGAAATGGCGTTTGAGCCCCAAAATTAAAACTTTTTGGGTTTTAAAAACAAAAGTTTTCCAAAAAGGGCGCCGAAGAAGGCCGCCTATATCGCCCTTCCAATGGTTGGAAAAAAACTTCCTTTTTTCCTCGGCAAAAGGGGGAAAAGTTTTTTTTTAGGAGGAGTTTTTCAAGGGCAATTTCCCCCCCCCCCCCCCCCCCCCCCCCCACCGGCCCCCCCCCCCAAAACCCTCCCCCCCCCCTTGGGGGAATAATTTAAAACATTGGCAAAATACTTTTAAATGGCGTTAAAAATTGACAATATAACATTAAAAAAGGTACAGCCAGTCAAGAGGTACAGGCCATTTTACCCGGGCCCCGCCCCCCCAAGCGGCTGGAGCCCGGGGCCCCCCCCCCTCTGGAAAAAATTAAAACCCCCCCCCACCCCCCCCACAACCGAAAAACCCGAATCTTTGCGTAGGAAAAACCGCCACCTCAGTCCCGGGGTAGGGGATTTTCGCAGCTGTTCCCCTTTTTCGGGCACCCCTGGCATTTTCCTTTTTTTTAGGGGGAGAAGGGGGGGGGGAGGTGGGGCGGGGGTTGGGGTTTGGGGAAGAAAAAACGAGACCAAGAGGGGCGTCCCGTTTCCTATTTATTTTCCCTGTCTCCTTGGGGGCCCCGGTTTCCCCCAAAAAGGTGTTTTTCCCGGGCCATCCACGGTGCACCCCGGGAGGCGGGTCTAGAAGATTGGGCCCCCCTTGCTCGTCCGGATTGTTGTGTTTATCTCCGAAAAATCTGGCCCCGGGGGCTTGGGGGGGGGGGGGGGGGGGGGAAAGGAAAAAAGGGGCCCCCCCTTTAAGGTTTTAGGATGTCCCAAAAATTTTGGGCCTTCCTCCCCCTTGCGAAAAAGGGGGGAAAAAGTGGGGGGGTTTGGGAAAAAAAAAAAAAGGGGGGGGGGGGGGGGGTTTCTGGGGGGGGTTCGGGGGGGGAGCCCCCCTTTGGGGTGGCAGGATAGGGGAATTTTTTGGGAATCTGGAAAACTTTGCTGAAAGGGGGGGATGTGTTATTTTTCCCTTGAAGGTCGCCATCTTTGTGATACTCAGCAAACCCGAGAAGTCCTCAAAGAGTAATTCTTTTGTCCCCCGGGGGGAAACAGAGGCCCTTTTTGGGCCCGCGATAAGGCCCCCCCCCGGGATTTTCAGATTTATCATTAAAAATCAGGAATTTCATGTTTACGTTCGGCTCCTCTGTCGTTGGGTTTGGGGCTTGGGGCTTGGGGGGGGTGGGCCCTTTCTGGACCCCTCGGGGTTTAATTCTCTCAATTTCGGGGAAACTTTTTTTTGATGAAAGCCCCGGGCTGCTGGTAATCCCCTTGGGATAGAGGTTTTGAGTCTCGTGCTTGAATGATTTTGGGAAAAACCCACCAACTCAGGTTTGGGTCCCTTTTTGGGAAACGATTCTCGAGGTCTTTGTGCGGGGCTTGCTGAAACCCAAATTGGGGGCCCTTTGGGGCCAAAGGGTTCAGGGGGCGTTCAGGGTGCTGTTGTCGTCTTTCCAAAGGGCCCTTTATTCCTTTTTTCTCCAGTTCCCCTATTCGGGCAGGTGTGCTTTTCACGTCTTTTCTGTGTTTCTGCTAGAGGGTTGGATTTGTAGATTCTTGTTGGCCCCCTGCAAGTCGGAGTAAATTTTCTCGCAACTTCCGTTTGGGAAGAAACTTGTAATTTAATGGTGAGAAATTTGTAGCAGTTTACCTGCGAGAAAGGGCTGGGAGGAGAAAACTGTGGGGGTTTTTGCCGCTCTCATGCTGCCCGCTGGGGGGTTTTGCTCCCCCTCCCTTTTTCTCTAAATTGATTGGCTGGGGGTGACGCCATTTTGGCTGAGGCGGTTTCGGCTGGGTTTTCAGCCTGCTCCGGATTTTTTTTAGCGCTCGGGGAGCAAAGGGATTTTTCCATCAGAGAGAAGGGTGAGGAGCCCCGTTTTTGGGGGGGAGGGGCCGAGGCCCCCCGCCCCCTAGGGGTTAACAGCTTCAGGAAGCGGGCACTTAGTCAGGGTCTATGAAGGCCCCGGTTCTCTGTTGTCCCTTTTGACGTGAGGTTGCAGTGGAAATGGTTTCCCTGCACGGCCTTTTTTTTGTCAGCGTGGGGGGGCCCGTTTTTGCCTTTTGTGAGGGGGGGAGAGTTGTAGGGGGCCCGCCTCCCCCTGCAATCCTTCCTTTGGTGACCGTCCCCCCCCTTTACTTTGATCTCCGGGCTGGCCCGGGGCTCGGCTGATTCCTCTTCTGCCCCGCCTACAGGTCCCCTTAGCAACCACCTGAAAGGCGGGGGAGGGGCGGGCGGGGCGGGGGTCCCCTAAACCGGCGACTCCGGTTTCCCCAAAGGGTTTGTGCGCCCGAGGGACAAAAATTGGGCCGGGGTTAGGAAGGTCTCCTATTCTATTCCGCCCCCCACTTTTCACTGCCCAGTCACCTGGGGGGGGCGGCGGGGGGGGGGGGGGAGCGGCGTTCGGGGACCGGCGACCCCGGTTTCTCGCTGGTGGGGGGAAGGTGCGTCCGTGAAAGGACGTCCCTGCGCTCTTGCCCTCAGCAGGTTTTCCCGCTGTTAAAAAACAGCTAATTGCGGTCTTTTCCCCGGGCGGGCGGGGGGCCCGGATGGCCCTCACATCCACATGCGTGGCCCCGGGAAACCGGAATTTTTTTGGGGTTTTTGGGTTTAAAAAGTTATCTCGGGTTTGTCCCAAAACATACATTTTTTTCGGATTTTGGCCCTAAAGTCCTTTTTTTTGACTTTATTTGGGCTAAAAAAATTATCTTGCGTTTGTCGCCAAAAATACAAAATTTTTTAGGGTTTTTGGGCCCCTTTAAAGACCATTTTTTAAGGGGTTTTTGGGTTCCCTAATAAAGTTATCTTGCTTCTGACGCAAAAAAATTTGTTTTATCACAGTTTTTGGCCCAGAACCCCGTTTTTTCCGTTTTTGGAAAGCTAAAATATTTTTCTTAACATTTTTTGGGGCGCTAAAAAAAGGTTAAAAAAAGGGATTTTTAGCGAAAAAACCCCGTAAAAAAAACCCGGATTCGGGCTTTCAAAATCCTTTAAAAAAATCGTTTTTTTAGATTTCAGGAAGCGAAAACCAACTTTATTGCCCCAAAAATTTGTAAAAAAAAGTTTTTTTTGTCCCAAAATTTCCATTAAAAGCAGGTTTCTTGCGCCAAAATCCTTTAAAAAAACTTTTTTTTTTTTGGGCCCGTCAGAAGGGGGTTAAACCTTTTTTTAGCGGCAAAAATGTTAAGAAAAAGGAATTTTAACACCAAAATCCAAAAAAAAAGGGGTTTTTGGCCCAAAACCCATAAAAAAAGTTTTTTTCCCGTCAAAAGCGAGGGAAAACCCTTTATTAGCCCCAAAATTGTAAAGAAATTTTTTTTGTCAAAAACCCATAAAAAAAAAAGTTTTGCACCAAAACCCCAAAAAAAACATTTTTTTGGCCCGGTAAATTTTGGCAAAGTAACTTTTTTAGCGCCAAAAATGTTAAGATAAGGTTTTTTTAAACCCCCAAAATCCAAAAAAAAAAAAGGATTTGGCACCAGAATCCTTTAAAAAAAACTTTTTTTTTGGCGTCAGAAGGGGAGAAATTTTAAAACCCTTTTTGCGCCAAAATTTTTTAAAAAAAAAGTTTTTTTAAGTGCCCAAAATCCGAAAAAAAAAAAGGATTCTGACGACAAAACCCCAAAAAAAAAACGTTTTTTTTATCAAAAAAAAAGGGGGAATTGCGCAAAAAAAAAATTAGCGCCCAAAGCATGATCATTTTATTCCCAAAGGTACAAAAAAGACACTTTGGACAAATATGTATGCAGAATTTTTATAAGGTTTTAACCCTTTTTTAACACCCCTTTAGGAGGGAAGTGCCCTTACGGGAGGGTTTTTATTGAAAAAAAAAAAAAAAAAAATTTCGGCCAAAAAAAAAAAGGGACCCAAAAAAACTTCGGGGGGCTTTCCCTAGACTTTGCAGGGAAATTTTTCTGGGCCGGGGTCTGGCGTTTTTTTGAAACATGGTTTTCAAAAAACGACCAGTTAAAAAAAAAAAGAGCGAAAAAAATCAGTGTAGACAGCAGGAGGGTTTTACAATGGGTCTATGGGGGATGATTTCAGTCGTTTTTCCCGTTTTTTGAAAACGAAAAAAAGCTGACAAAAAAGGCGTTTTTTTTTGTGCCAGTGTAGGGCAGAGCCTGACAGTGTAAATTTGGTTTTGTTGCAAAATAGCTAAAAACACAGGGCCCCCAATGTCTAAAATGCTGCCCAAAAAAAGTGAGTTTCACCCCCAAGTGAAAATGGAAAAAAATTGGGCCCAATTTGCCCTTTTCCATCCACGGTGTCATGTGACTCATTAGTGAAACAAGGTCTCAGGTGTGAATGGGGGCAGGTGTGTTAAATTCGGTGTTATTGCTCTGGCAAGCTCTCATGCTGGTCACTAGAAGTTCAATATGGCTCCTCATGGCAAAGAACTCTCTAAGGATCTGAAAAAAAGTATTGTTGCTCTACATAAAGATGGCCTAGGCTACAAGAAGATTGCCAGCACCCTGACACTGAGCTGCAGTGTGGTGGCCAAGACCATACAGTGTTTTAACAAGACAGGTTCCACTCAGAACAGGCCTCACCATGGTCAGCCAAAGAAGTTGAATGAACGTACTCTAAGTCATGTACAGAGATGAGTGCTGCCAACATTGCTGTAGAGGTTGAAAGGGTGGGGGGTTAGCATGTCAGTTCTCAGACCATACGCAGCACACTACATCAAATTGGTCTGCATGGCTGTCGTCACAGAAGGAAGGCTCTTATAAAGTTGATGCACAAGAAAGGCTGCATGGATTACTGGAACCATGTCCTGTGGTCTGATGAGACCAAGATAAATTTATTTGGATCAGATGGTGACAAGCATGTGACGGCAACCAAGTGAGAAGTACAAAGACAAATGTGTCTTGCCTACAGTCAACATGGTGGTGGGGTGTCGGTTTTGGGGCTGCCTGAGTGCTGCGGCTGTGGGGAGCTACAGTTCATTGAGAAAAACCCATAAATGCCAAACAGTGCGTACATACTAAAGGAAGCTGACCCCTCCTTTCTGGCCTCGAGTCGTATTCCAACATGTAATCCCCAAACCCCCACCCAAGACACACGCCTTGTAGAAAAATTTGAGGGTTAAGGGCTGGACTGGCCAAGTTGTCTCCAGACCAAAAACCCTATTGGATCTTGGGGCATCCTAAAGAAGGTGGAGGGGCAAGGTCTCTAACATCCCCAGCCCCGGATTTTTGGAGGGGGGAAGGGGATTCCAGTGGCTCCCCTTGAAGCTCTAGTGCCCCCAGCCCAAGGAGTTAGGGCATTTGGGGAAAATAATGGGGGCCACAAAAATTCGACATTTTTGAGCACATTTGCCCTTTTGTCACTTAGGGGGCACATTTTTGTTGTCATTAGGGGTTTTGTACCCCCTTTTGTTGCCAGGGGTTTAGAATGAGGGCTGTGGTGTTGAGTTTTTTTTGGGGGCACAGCAAATTTTTACACGTTGGGTTTGTTCCACGGTTTAAACTGCGGGGGAAAATTACCCCCCGGGGAATCGCATGGGCCGGGGGGGGGGGCGGGGGAGGGGGAGGGAGCGGGGGGCCGGCCCATCAATCATGCAGCGGCGCGTTACCCCTAAAAAGTGACATGTAATTATCTCCCCCCCCCCCCTCCCCCCCCGGGTTTTCCCGGGGGGGAGAGGAGAGGGAATCCATAGTTCTTTTTGAGAATGGGGAAATTACAAAAAATGGGCCGTTTTCACCCCCTAATTTGCGCCTTGCGCGAAATTAGGACCGAAATACGGAATTTTAAGCTGTGAACAGGGCCCTTATAAAAGCTGTCCCAGACTACTTTTACTTGATCAAAGTGTCAGTCTTCAGTGTTCCCCCTAAAAAAGATATAATACAATATAACATAAAATTGTGTGACTTTTTGAGGAAACTGTATGTGTTATGAAGTTTTAGCGCTGGGGAGTATATAATGGGGTTCTGCGCACGGGGCGTATTGAGGTTCTGCAGATATACCGGGTTTATCTTCTCATTGAGAGCAGCGCGAGGGCTAGGGGTTTTTTTGCACCCAGTAAATGTAAAAAGAGTATCTCTCAGTTTCAGCAAACTAATGCTGATAAACTAAAAGTATATCAGAAAGTTATAGAACTCTCTATGCATAAAATAGAGCTGTAAGACTATGGGATAGAGTTAACCTCTAGAATTCCCAAAGAGCTAAACAATTGGGTCTGAAATTTGGGCCCATGATGAAACGGTTTTGCAGTAAAACTGTCTTTGTTGCCTACAACCAATCAGAGTCATAGAACCCAAACAGAGATAGTTTAATTTTTTTCCCGTGCTCTATATGACATAAAAGCTGAGCTTGATTGGTCAAAAAAAATTGGGCTCGATTGGTCACTATGGGCTTGATGGTCACTATGAGCTTGATTGGTTTCTAGGGTTGATTGGTTCCCATGACCTGATTGGTCCTAGAGCTTGTTTGGGTTTCTATGGGCAGCAGAGACAGTCTTACACCTTTACAGTTCATACATAAGGTCCATTGTGCCTCCTGATGATTTTTAGCACAAAAGGACGCAGTTCTCAAGACTGTCTCTGTTGCTCGTACCAACCCAAACAAAACCCTAGCAAACCCAACAGAGTCATAGCAACCAATCAGAGTCCCATAAGCCCAAAAACCAATCAGAGCTAGCTTTTATTTTTCCAGGCACTATATGAAATTTTAAGCTGAGGGTTGAATGGTTGCTATGGGCAAAAAAGACAGTCTTATGCTAGAAGCTTTTATAAAAAATACCCCCAAAATGTCAATGGGGAGAAAGAGATGGGGCTAATATAGCATTCCCAGCAAAGGCCTCCTGAACGGACATTAAAAGGGTTGTCTCGCTACAATTATTGCTTTTTTTTTTAAAAGATCTTTAAAAACAAGTAAAATTTGCTTATGTTCCATTAACAATTCTTTCCCCATTCCAGAAAACCCCCCCCTTTTATGGGCTGAAGTCCCAGGTCACTATAGCTACGACCGTTTTTTCCCCCTGATAGGCTACCAGCATGGTTGCTTAGCACAGACCTGGCTTTTACTGCAGCTTAGTAGAAGCCGTAAACCCCCCTGTAAATTTAAAAGAAACCAAGAAACCAGGACTGAGGTGAGATGAATCAATGTAGTGTAGTTAATGGTACAGCTGAATAATAAAAATAACAACTATACAATACTACTACTACCAGCTCCTTCATTCTAGGATACCAGAATCCAGCAGGGGCCCTCTCCCAGGGTTATGACATGGTTATCTCTTTTCTGACCAACACAGACCTCCCAAATGTACCTCTTTTGGAGGCATGGTCCAAACTTTTTAAACAATCCCCCTCATTCTCGTAACTCCTTAAGGGGATATTCCCATTTCATTGATTGCCTTTAAAAAAAAGCCAATCAATGAAAAAAAGGTAAATAAAAGACTATTACCAACTACATTGATGTTCTGATTTTGCTTCTCTTCAGAGTTAGGTGCAGCTCTTATCTCCTGCTTTTGCACACAAGCTTCTTTAGTTACCGGCCACCTCTCTCTGATCTTACAGTAGTGGTCGGGATGATGACTCACTCCCTGTTGTGTTTCTTATCTGAAAGTCGGGAGCTCGTTTACATTCCTTACTGACAAGTTTTAACCCTTTAGAGCTCTGTAGGCTTGTGCACTACAGTTTACAAACCTCCTGCAGTCAGGTCACTTTAACAGGATCAGCTAGGAATATCAGTGCTGATATGTCAGTCACTGCTATAGAACCACCAACAGCTTGATCAGGGAGTATAAGCCTGAAGCTGGAAGTGGCACTGTGAAACAGCATGGTGAGAAAACCGTTTTAACCTGTTGCCAACCGCTCATAGACTATAAACATCTGGGCGGTGGTCATTTATCTCTGCAGGGACGTTCTGGAAATAATTGTGCAGCTGCATGGGTGGAGAGACGGCTGTCAGCGATAGCCAGGCTCTCCATTGAGAAGACTGGGACGGATTATTACTGTCCCTGCCTTCTCAATCGCTGTGTATACAACGCTCAATTACCGATATATATACAGATAGACAGGAAGTTTCCCTGGTCCTGGGTGCTGGTTAAATGTCCTACTTTTTGGCTCGACTTGAATTAATAACCTTCATTTTGGGCTACAATTTATTTTTAAAAATGTGTTGGACCATGTGTTAGTCTGTATTCAGATGATTTTTTACTAACTATTAAATGTAAAACTAATGGAGCATATAGAAATACTTGAAAATAAATTAGGTTTACCTCAATGAAAAACAAGTATCCCCAGTCTCAGACTGAGCAGGGAAAACCCCTGTTGGCCCTTGGGCTTGGTGGGCTCCTTGGTCTTGCAGACCTGGATTTCTTTTCAGTATTAACTTCACTGGTGGGCCCCAAACATCAACTCCATTGGTAGGCCCCAAGCATCAACTCCACTGGTGGCCCCAAGCATCAACTCCACTGGTGGGCCCCAAGCATCAACTCCACTGGTGGGTCCCAAACATCAACTCCATTGGTAGGCCCCAAGCATCAACTCCACTGGTGAACCCCAAGCATCAACTCCACTGGTGGGCCCTGATTGACCCACTCTTACCATGAGTGTCTCTCTTTGTAAATTTAAAAAGTTGGGAGATATGCCATCATACTTGCCAACATATAAATAGCAAAATAAGGACTTGGGAGTTGTCATGGGGGCTGGCGCGGGTGCCGTCGCCCCCCCCCCCACCGGCCGCCCCCCTGCCTGCAGGGGTCCGGCACAGGTGCCGCGGCTCCCCGCGACCATCCCCCTGCTGCCCGGTCCCTAGCGCCGGCTCACTTACCCGTCCACGCTGATCCTGCCTGTCCCGGCCGCCGTGCGCATACCCGTTGCCTAGGGCGCGCACGCGATGGCTGGTTTGGATTTAAAGGGCAAGCGCGTCGGTATTTGTCAATTGCCGGCCGCTGGTCCTATATAAGGAATACGCCCCCAGCACCCTCTGCCAGATTGTTGATGTGCGTACCTTGTCTTGAGAAGTGTTTGGAAGTCCTGTCTGATTATCCGTGTACCAGTCCGTTACGTTACGTTTCCTGACCTTGCCTGTTTGCCGCCTGCCCTGACCGTCTGCCTGTCCCCGACTACGTCTCCGGATTACGATTCTGTACTACACATTACCCCGGCCGCCATCGCAAGCAAGTCACGTCAGAGGTAGCGACCTGGTAGCCTCACGCCGCAGCAAGTCCATCCCGCTTTGCGGCGGGCTCTGGTGAATACCGGGGGCTACTTAGACTCTGCTCCCTGGCGTGGCTTAACTATCATCGCTTGCGGTGGTCCAGCGAATCCACCAAACCCTCACAGTACAATCTGGCCATGGATTCCGCCAGGGTACCTTTGCCTCTTAGCTCGGGAACGCCACGGGACGGCCGTCGCCAGCAGAGCCAGCGTAATTGACCAGCTCGCGGCCATGATGCAGACCTTGCCGGCCCGATTCTACCTCTGCTGTCGGCTGCTGCCGCCACGCCAGCACCAGTTTGCTCCTTACAGCCAATGGCTCTACCTGCCTCTGCTACCGGGTCTTCTCTGCATCTGCCGCTCCCTCACAGTACGATGGAGACCCAAGAAGTGCCGAGGTTTATCAGTCAAGTCCTCCACCTCGAAGCATGTTGGCGGCATCTATCCTACCGAGCGGGCTGAGGTGGCCATCATAATTATGCCTTTATCGGGGGAAGCTTGGGCTGGGCCACTCTTGCTATGGGACGAGGAGATTCGGTGACGGCAAATCTGCAGCCTTCCTCCTGGGTTCCGCACCATCTTTGAGGAATACTGGCCGCACCTCCTCCGCTGCCGCAGGACTTCCTTCCCTCTCCGTCAGGGGGGACCCCACGGGGTCACCCCCTGCATTCGCCCCCCCCTCCTAAAAACTGGACGGAACAAGAGGCGTTGGGGGAAAACTTTCTGGCAAGGCCTCGGGCGCTTTAAAGGGCTGGGTGGGCCCCTGCCATCCCTCTGGCGAATAAAATTCGGTTGGCCACCCCGAATTTTCCCAAAAAAAAAGAGCTCCGCCCCCCAAAGGGGGAGGTACCCAACCAGCCCGGTACCTCGCTGGGCCCCCCTTTTTCAAGACCTCCCTTCCTCCCCCCCAAAGGTTCTGAGGAAAAACCCCCATGCGTAAAGGGCCATTTGACCCCAGGGGGAAAACCCCCCACAGGTGCCAAAGGCGTATGTTTCTATGTGGCTTTTTTTCGGGCACTTCTTTTGGGGGACTGCCCCCCGGGCGCCGGGAAACCTTTCGCACAGGGCTCGCAGAGAGGCACCCCTGGGTGTCAGGCGGCCTCTCCCCGTCTAAACCATTTCGAACTCTGTGGAATTCGCCGGACAGAAAATTTCAAGCCAGCCTTCCATTGGGGGTCCGCGGGAAATTTTATCAGCCCCGGGGTGGTCCCAAGTTCGTCTTCCCGGTGACCCCTCTGCAAAAAACCCATGTTCGTCCCCCTTGTCATGGCGAATGCCTCAAGGAGCTATTTGGTTCTGCACTGCGCCCCCCTCACCTTGCGATAGGCGCTCTACAAAAGGGAGCCCTTAAAAACTTCCGTTCTCCCCTCGCTCCTCTTCTGAAATCCTCCTGGGCCTTCCTTGGTTGCATAGAGCATGCTCCGGACCCTTGACTGGAACACAGGCGAAGATTATCCGTTTGGGGCCCGCCGCGTTGCCACTCGCGATACCTTTCTGTACTTAGTCATGCTCTACGGTCCGCATCTGTAAAGCCTATGGGAGCCTCTCCGGGTCTTCCCAACTCCTTACCAAGATCTAGCTGACGTCTTTTCTGAAAGACAGGGCTGAAACTCTTCCCCCGCACCGGCCGTTCGGACTGTCCTATTGACCTGCAACCCGGCGGTAAGAACTCCTCCCGTGGCAGAGTCTACCTCTTTTAGTCCCGGAGACCAGGCGATGTGGATTTATAATTTATCAGGAGATCTCCGTAAAGGCTTTTATACGCAAGTCTCTTCGCCTGCGGGGGAGGATTCTTCTTTGTCGAAAAGGAAAGACGGAACTCTCCGGCCCTGTATCGTTATTGGGGTTGAATAAAAATCACCATAAAAAATTCGATAACCCCCTGCATCTGATCTCGGAAATGTTTGTTCGCCTGCGTGGAGCAAAAATTTTTTCCAAGTTGGATAGTACGCGGAGATACAACTTGATGCGTATCCGGGTGGCGACGAATGGAAGACGCCCCTTTAATACCCGAGATGGCCAACTTCGAATATTCGGTCCATGCCGTTTGGCCTCTGCAACGCTCCGGCAGTGTTCCCAGAACTCGTCAACGAGATATTCAGCGACCTTCTCTAGTCGGTGTCATGGGCTATCTGGAGACATTCTAATTTCTCTCCAATATTGAGACTCACCTCCCCCACGTCCGCCAGGTTGCTCAGACGACTCCGTATCCAAAGCTTTATGCCAAACTGGAGAAAATGCCTGTTTGAACGCAACTCGTTGCCCTTCCTAGGGGTACATAGTTTCGGATCAAGGTCTCCAGTTGGATCCCTCTAAAGCTTTCAATGTCATTGCAGTGGCCCCGATCGGTGGGCTCGCGTTCCATCAGCGCTTTTTTGGGTTCGCAAACTATTACAGGCAGTTCGTTCCCGCAATTATCCATGCTTGGTGGGGCCCCACTGGTGGTGGTCCTTACAAAGAAGAATGCTAACCCCATAAATCCTGGCCTCCCGAAGCCAAGATAGCCTTTGTTTCTCTTAAAGCAGGCATTAGTTTCTGCTCCTGTGTCGGTCTGCCCGGCCCCGCTGCGTCCATTTGTCTAGAAGTGGACGCCTCCTCAGTAGGTGTGTGCGCTGTGTCCTTCCTGCATGTCCTCCTCTAGGAGATTGCGTACTTGCGGCTTCTTTTCCAAGACCTTCATTCTGCCGAACGGAATTACACGATCGGTGATCGAGAACTACTGGCCATAAAGTTAGCCTAGAAGAATGCCGACACTTGCTGGAGATAAATCTCCTTTATCTCCAGTCTGCTCAGCGATTGAATCCTCGACAAGCCCGGTGGTCACGCTTCTTTGCCTGCTTTAATTTCCTCTTTCACCTTCGGCCAGCCGAAAAGAACGTCAGGGCTGGGTGGGGGGGAGGTACGCCCTCTCTAGATCCTCGGACACTATGGGCTAGAGCGCCCTACTGCAGCACATAATTCCACCCATGAACGTTCCTACGGTGGCTCCCGTGGTTCTACAAAAATCTCCCTGGAAAAGACCTACCTAACCATGCCTTGCGGCCTCGAATACTTAAGTGGGACATTCCTCTTGAACTGGCGGGCCATCCTTGGGGTCCACAAGTCTGTTCATTTGCTCTCTCGTACTATTGGTATGGACCCACTCTCGCTCAAGCGTTAGGGACTTTGTCATAGGCCTGTACCTCCTGTGCCAGTACAAAGTCTCGTCAGACCTGAGGGTCTGCTTCTGCCTTCCCTTGGTGCCATAAGACCTTGGGTCCCAATTATAGCTTGGACTTTGTTATGGACCTCTCCGGCCTCCTCTGGGTAACACGGTCATTTGGGGAGTAACCGCTGATTCTCGAAGATGGCCCACTTTGTTCCCCTGCGGGTTACCTCTGCTCCATCAGTGAGCCACAGCCATTTTTTCCACCGATTTTACGGTTACCATTGGTCTTCCGTTTGCATTCGTTCTCGGATAGGGGGTCAGTTTTGTTTCGAGATTATGGCTGGGGACTCTTATGTGGTCAGTTTGCGGATTCAGCTAGGCTTTTTTAGAGCTTAGTCTTTCCCTTTTAGACTTCTCGTCTGCATACCACCCTCAAACCAACGGACAGGTTAGAGGAGGGTTAACCAAGTTTTAGGCTCATACCTCGACATTTTGTATATCGCCGTCAAGATAATTGGTTCTACCTCCTCCCCTGGGCGGAAATTTTCATATAATTTCCCTAGACTCTGAATCGCTGGAGCCTTCCTTTTTTTGTCGTGTGGGGCTTACATACCCGCCCGCCCTCCATCTGCCAACCTCGTGTCAGTTCCTGCTTGATGGATGCCCAGGTGCGTGACATCAAGCCACTCTGGCAAGCCACATGACAGGCCCGTCTACAGGGCCTATGCTCGCACAAGGCCCAGGCCGAAGGTACCGTAGGACCACCGCCCCCGATTTAAGCCAGGTGATAAGGTTTGGTGTCCGCCTAATATATCGTTTTTAGCGGTGCCCAGCTATAAGTTAGGCCCTAGGCTATTTGGGCCCTTTTTTTGTTTTCGGCAACTGAACCCGGGTATCTACAGGCTCCGGCTTGGCTCCTACTATGCGTATCCCCGAAAGCCTTCCATGTTTCTTCCTCAAAACCTGTGGTGCTGAATTGCTTCTCCAGTGGATCGTCTCGCCTTCTCTGTGGCAACGCTGATTAACATTCTTTGAGGTCATGGAGGTGCTGGCGGCGAAGGCGGTGAGGGGGAAGCGGTTCTTTTGATTGACTGGAAGGGGTTGGGCCGGAGGAGCGTTTCGTGGGAAACCTGAGGCTAATCTGTCACCCGACCTCCTCTCTAAATTCCGTAAAAAGAGGGGGAGACCTAAGGGGAGGGGTATGTCATGGGGGCTGGTGCGGGTGCCGCGGCTCTCCCGGCCATCCCCCTGCTGCTGCCCGGTCCCTAGCGCCGGCTCACCCGTCCACGCTCCTGTGCACGGGGGGGGGGGCTGATCCTGCCTGCCAGGCCGCCTGTCTGATTATCCGGGTGTACCAGCCCGTTCCCGCTACGATTTCTGACCTTGATGTTTTGCCGCCAGCCCGTCTGCCGTATTGACCACGAACCTCTGCCGCCTGCCCTGACCTCCTGCCTGTCCCACGCTAGTTCTCCCGGATTACGTCTTCTGTACACACGCATTACCCCGGCTGCCATTGCAGCAAGTCACGTCAGGGTGGTAGCGACTGGTAGCCTCACACATGAGCAGTCCATCCCGCATTGCGGCGGGCTCTGGTGAATACCGGGGGCTACTTAGACTCCGCTTCCTGGCGTGGCTTAACTATCATCGCTTGCGGTGGTCCAGCGAATCCACCAAACCCTCACAGGAGTTTACCACTAAACTGACCAGGAACACCCCCAAATTGGCCAATTTCAGCCCTTTCGTGTTTTAATTCATGAGATTGTCCCACCAAGATTAGGACTGTTGGCAAGTATAGACCGGGTGGATATAACAGAAAGTGTATTTTCTAATGATACAAAATTACGTAAAATACAGAAAATGTAAAAAAAAAAGAGACGGCAGACGACAATGTCATGTTATTAGATGCAAAGTAGTAGACCTCAACCATAGTATAGTATGTAAATGGTCACGATGAGTGCCGCAGTCCCCGCTCTGAACCGCGGACGTGCTCATGTTTATTTTCCGGCCCAGCCATTACTCACCTCTCCCCGCTCTTGCTCTGCTCACATTATCTGCTTCTGCCTGACACAAGCGCATGGGGTCTTTAAGATTTAAAGGACCAGCGCACCACTGACTTCCAATCATTGTTCACTGGACCCTTTATTAGGCCACTTTAAAAGGTCACTGGAAGAGATGACAATGAACCACGCCAGGGAGCAGAGTTTAAGGGGCACCACAGTTCTTCGCCAGAGCCTGCTGCAAGGCAGATTAGACTTTGCTGAGGGAGACTCCCAGGTCGCTACCCCTGACCCGACCACTCACAGTGACAGTCGATGTGCAGCATGGTACGGGATGTGCAGGCTGAGGCGTAGCTGGTAACTGGCGGAAAGGTCAGGGCAGGCAGCAGCCAAAAATAATCAGATAACACTCAGATCATAGACTACAGAACAGCATGCAATGTCAATCAGCTGCCTCTAGGGCAAGTAAGATATTGGCGTGTATTAAAAGAGGCTGGACTCGCGGGTCAAAGGATGTAATTCTACCGCTGTACAACAGCATTAGGTGCGACCTCACTTAGGAATATGCTGTTCAGATCTGGGCCCCAGTTTATAGAAGAGAATGTAATGGAGCTAGAGAGAGTAAAAGACGAGCACCAAACTTTATTTAAGGGGATAGAGCTTCTTAGTTATGAGAGAGGTTTGTAGAATTTAACTTTTTTAGTCTTGTGTAAAGTCGGCTTCGGGGGGGGGACATGATTAATTTATATAAATATATAAATGGTCCTCTACAAAAAGTATGGGGGAAAAATTATTTCAAGTGTGCCCCCTCAAAAGACCAAGGGGACATTCCCTTTGGACTAGAGGAAAAAAGGATTCAATCTCCAGAGGAGGAGAAGGGCATTCTTCACTGTAAGAACTGTGAATCTGTGGAATAGCCTCCTGAGGAGCTGGTCACAGCAGGAACAGTAGAGTGTTTCAAGAAAGGCTTAGATACCTACCTGGAACTAAAGAATATTAATACGTACGTAGCTAGGTAAAATTCTGGATCCTGGCTGGTGGCGGCTCTGGGGTCAGAGATATGGTCTCCACTGGAGCAGATTGGTTCTTGCCTTTTGGGTTCCAGGGCATTAACCAGTGGTGAGGCTGGGCTCAAAGTCCTTGTCTCTTTCCCCACCCTTGGTTGAACTTGATGGACACCTGTCTTTTTTCAACCGTACTAACTATGTAACTATGTAAGATAGGTCAGGGCAGGCAGAGAATAGTCAAAGTCTGATAGCGTAGGGTCAAAATCTAGAAACACAGTAGAGCAGCAATAATTGTACAAGGCAAAACACACCAACAAAATGGCAAGGAGGGTAACAGGAAGTGGCCTTAATAAAGGGTCCAGGGAACAATTGGAGAACTTGGGTATACTAAATAGCAGTAAGATAAGCTGTGCACTCAATGCCAAGCAGCAACTACAAAAGCAAATACAATCTAATGGAAAGAAAGAGCAAACAGAAAAGAATAAATAATAAGATTCCCCCACTTGTAAGGACAGATCTGTATTATGAGGCACCGTGTTGGGCACCACCCCTGTAGAAAAGATATAGAAGCATACCAAATTTGGGCACCAAAATTTTTAAAAGTCTTCTTATAACTGATCTTATGGGTATTGATGTCGGCATTCAAAAAGTAAGGGGGTCCATCTGGGTAAATTGATACCGTTCCTTTTGTTTTACTCCTCCTTGCTTACTTTGCCCCTCCCCACCAAGTAAAATAGCCAGGCCAAGCTCTCATTAGGGTGCTTTCACACGGAACATTTTTTGTGCAGAAACATGCCTTTCTGCACAAAAAATACATCCAAAAATGCATAAAAAACCACATAAAAAACCCACCAAAAACGCTCATTGTGAAAGCACCCTTAGAAAGCAGGCCTCAAGGCTTGCCGGTGTCCTCAGTGTTGTATTAAATAGAGAGTCATATTTTAGAATATTTTTAAGAGTATGTTCACACGGCGTATGCAGTACGCTGCAATGTGGCCGAAGTACTCTCCGCACTACTATAATTCATAGCTGCCTTTGAAAAATATTTTTTACCGCCATTTTCCCCGCGCCCAATAACGCCCCGGGGAGAAAGAAGTACATATCAAAATACGCGCCGGGGGAAAGGGTAAATTTTCAGTGGGGGGGTTTTCAAAGTACCCCAAATTTTGAAGCAACAGGGGGTATTGCGGGTTTTTATAGGGGCAGGCACAGTACCCCACCGAAAAAACCCTGAAATTTTAACGACTTTTGGGGAAAAAAACCCTAGCACGACATGTAAAAAAACTTTGGCGTTTACAACCCAAAGTTCAAAAACGTTTTAAAAGTCAGTGTAAAATGCACCAGAATCCCTAAACCCTTTCCCTTCTCAGGTCATACTTTACAGGGCAGTGTAATATAATACCAAAAGGGTCGGGGCCTCAGGAAACCCCCTTTTTCCCCGGGGTTCGGGCTGTTCTCTGCGGTCATAAAAACACGGGGCATGTAAGAATAATACCACAAGTTTTGGCTCAGGCACCCCCTTTACCGGGTCTGGCTTTTTCTTCTGCAGGTCATCACCCCACAGGGCTTTGTAACCCAAATACCCAACCCGGGTTTCAGCAACCTTTTTTAACCCGGGGCCGGGCTGTTTCTTCTGCGGGACATCCATACGGGAAAGTGAGACCAAATACCACAAGTCGGCTCAGGCACCCCCTTTTACCCTGGCTGGTTTTCTTCTGCGGTCAAACTACAGGGCATTTGGGAAGCCAATACCACAAGTTTTGGTTTCAGGCACCCCCTTTTAACCTGGGGGGGCTGTTCTTCGGGCAGGGTCAAAAATACAGGGCAGTGTAGACCCAAAAAACCACAAGTCTGGCTCAGGCCCCACCTTTACCCTGGCCCCGGCTTTTTCCTTTTTCGGGTCATACATACAGGACAGGGAGGGGCCAATACCACAAAGGGTCGGGGCTCGGGGCACCACCTTTCCCCCGGTTTTGGCGTTCCCCCTCAGGTCATCCCTTACGGGACAGTGTAAAACCAAAAATTAAACAAGTCGGGCCCCAGGCACCACCTTTACCCTGGCCCGGCTGTTTTTCCCCCTTCTGCAGGACATACAACAGGAAAGTGTAGAGCCAATACCACAAGTCGGGGCTCGGGCACCCCCTTTTTACCCGGGTCGGCTTCTTCTGCAGGTCATCCCTTAAAAGGGCATGAAAGAGCCAATACCACAAGTCCCGGGCTCGGGCACCCCCTTTTAACCCTGGTCGGTTCTTCCCCAGGTCAACATACGGGGGAAAGTGTAGGGGCCAAAAAGCACAAGTTGGCTCGGGTTCCCTACCTTTTCCCCCGGTTTTGGCTGTTTTTCTGCGGGTAAATACATAGAGGGGAAAGTGAAAAAACCCCAAATACCACAAGTCGGGCTCAGGCACCACCTTTACCCTGGTCTGGCTGTTCCTGCAGGCATACTAGGGGCATTGTAGGGGCCAATAGCACAAGCTGGCTCAGGAAACCCACCCTTTCCCCTGGCCGGGCGTTTTTTCCTGCGGGAAAATACATACGGGGCCCTTTGGGTGTGGGACCCAAAAACCCCCCACAAGCCCTGGCTCGGGCACCTCCTTTACCCTGGCCCTTGGCTGTTTTTCTCAGGTCATACATACAGGACATTGTAAACCAATACCACAAGTCTGGCTCAGGCACCTCCTTTTCCCCTGGTCTGGCGGGTTCCCTTTTTCTGCAGGTCATAAAACCGGGCAGTGAAATTTAAATACCAAAAAGCCCTGGCCCCGGGCCCACCCCCTTTTTTACCCGGGGCCCGGCTGTTCTTCTGCAGGTCATACACACAGGGCATTGTAGAGTTTAATACCACAATCTGGCTCAGGCCCCAAACCTTTACCCGGGTTTCTGGCTTTTTCTTCTGCAGGCTACACACAGGGCAGTGTGGGAGCCAATACAACAAGTCTGGCTCAGGCACCCCTTTACCCTGGCCCTGGCTGTTCTTCGCGGGGCCCATACATACAGGACGTGAAGAGCCAATCCACAAAGCCCTTGGCTCGGGCCCACCCCCTTTTACCCGGGGTTTCTGGCTGTTTTTCCCTGCGGGGTCATACATACAGGGCATTTAGAGCCAATCCCAAAAGCGGCTCAGGGCCCCAAAACCTTTTCCCCTTTGGTCGTTCTTCTCGGGTCTTACATCCCGGGGCGTGTAAGCCAAAAGCACAAGTCTGGCTAAGGAAACCCAACCTTTACCCGGGTCTGGCTGTTCTTTTTGCCAGTCAACATAGAGGGCATTGGTGGGACCCAAATACCACAAGTCTGGCTCAGGCACCCCCTTTTAACCCCTGGCGGGGCTTTTCTTCTCCCAGGCCATACAAAGAGGGCAGTGAAAGAGCCAATATCCAAGTCTGGCTAAAGGCACCACCTTTACCCGGGCCCGGGTTTGTTTTTGTGCAGGTCATACAAACAGGACGGGGTAGGGGAACAAAAACCAAATTTCCTGTCTCGGGCCCCCACCCTTTACCCTGGTCGTTTTTCCCTGCAGGACTTAAATACAGGGAAAGGTTTTAAAAGGCAATACCACAAGTCGGGCTCAGGAAACCCCCTTTTAACCCTGGTCTGGCCCTGTTTTTTCTGCAGATCAAAACATACAGGGCAGGGGTAGACCAATAAAAACAATTCTGGCTCGGGCCCACCACCTTTACCCTGGTCTGGGCTTTTTCTTCTGCAGGCCCAACATACAGGGCAGTTAACCCAAATACCACAAGTCGGGCCGGGCACCACCTTTACCCGGTCGGGCTTTTCTTTTGAAAGGTCAAACATACGGGGACAGTGAAGAGCCAATACCACAAGTCGGGCTCGGGCACCCCCCTTTTAAACCCTGGTCCGGCGTTTTTTCTGCGGGTCTTTCAAAAAGGGGCAGTGTAGAGCCAATCCCAAACAAGTCTCCCAAAAAGGCACCCCCTTTTACCCTGGTCTGGCTGTTCTTCTGCGGGGTCATACATACGGGTGCAGGTAACCAATCCCAAACAAGTCGGCCAGGCACCACCTTCCCTGGTCTTTTTCTTCGCGGGTCATACATACAGGGCTTTATAGGCCAATACCACAAGCCGGGCCCTCGGGGCACCCCCCTTACCCGGGTCTGGTTTTCTCTGCAGGTCATACAAAACGGGGGCAGTGTAAAGCCAATACCCCAAGTCTGGCTCAGGCCCCAACCCCTTTTAACCCTGGCTGGCGCTCTTCTACAGGTCATACATACGGGGCCCGGTTTTAACCCAATACCACAAGTTTTTGGCTCGGGCACCACCTTTACCCTGGCCGGGCTGTTTTTTCCGGGCAGTTTACATACGGGGCCTGAAAGGGCCAATACCACAATTTCCTGGCTCAGGCACCACCTTTACCCTGGTTTTGGCTTTTTCTTTTTTGCAGTCATACATAAAAGGGCATTGTAGACCAAATCCCACAAGTCTGGCTCAGGAAAACCCCTTTTTTTTTTTTTTTAAACCCCGGGTCGGGCTTTTTCTTCGGGCAGGTCCATACATACAGGGCAGTGTAAGAAGAAATACCACAAGTCTGGCTAAAGGGCACCACCTTACCCGGGTTCTGGCTGTTCTTCTGCGGGTCATACATACGGGCCCGCAGTGTAGAGCCAAAACCACAAGTCTGGCCAGGGACCAACCTTTCCCCTGGTTTTGGGTGTTTTTTCTGCAGGTCAACAAAAAAGGGCAGTGAGAGCCAATCCCCACAATTTTGGCTCAGGCACCCCCCCTTTAAACCCCGGGGCGGCCCGTTCCCTGCAGGTCATACATACGGGGCATTGTAGAGCCAAAAACCACAAATCTGGCTCGGGGCACCCCCTTTTTCCCCTGGTCTGGCTTTTTTCCCTGCAGGTAAATACATACAGGGCAGTGTAGGGGCCCAATACCAAAAAGTCTGGCACAGGCACCACCTTTACCCTGGTTTTGGTTGCTCTTCTGCAGATCATCCCTTTAAGGGGGGCATTAGACCCCAAACCACAAGGCCCCGGCAAAAAAGGGCCCACCCCCTTTTAACCCTGGTCTGGATTTTCCCTTCTGCAGGCCCAAAACATACGGGGCCCTTTTGAAGACCAAACCCAAACAATCGGCTCAAGCACCACCTTTACCCCTTTCAGGGCTGTTCTTTCTGCAGGTCATACAAAACGGGGCAGTGTAGAGCCAAAACCACAAAAGTCTGGCTAAACACCCCCTTTTTACCCGGGTTTTCGGGGTTTGTTCTTCGGGCAGGCCCCATAAAATACAGGGCAGTGTAGAGCCAATACCACAAGCCTGGCTCAGGCACCACCTTTCCCCCCTGGTTTTCTTTTTCCCTATTTCATACAACACCCCCATGTAGACCCCAATACCAAAAAGTGGGGGCTCAGACACCCCCTTTTCCCCCGGGTTTCTTTTCCCTCGCAGCCCATAAAATACGGGGCAGTGTAAGCTAATACCACAAGTTTTGGGCTCAGGAAAACCAAACCTTTACCCTGGTCTGTTTTTCTGCGGGCCCAAAACATACAGGGCAGTTTTAGAGCCAATACCAAAAGTCGGGCTCAAAACACCCCCTTTTAAAACCCGGGTCTGTTTTTTCCCGCAGGTCATACATACAGGACAGGTAGATTTAATACCACAATCGGGCCCCTCGGGAAACCCATTTTACCCTGGTTTTGGCTGTTCTTCTGCGGGTCAAACATACAGGCATTTTAAGAGCCAATACCACAAGTCTGGCTAGGAAACCCCCTTTTAAAACCCGGTCTGGCTTTCTTCTGAAAGGTCATACATACCGGGAAGGAAAGGGCCAATACCACAATCTGGCCGGGCACCCCCCCCTTTACCCTGGTCGGCTGTTCTTCTGCAGGGCCCATACAAAACAGGGCATGTAAACCCCAATACCACAAGCCCAGTTTCGGGCACCACCTCTACCCTGGTCGTTTTTTCTGCGGGTTCATACATACGGGCCCATGTAGAGCCAATACCACAAGTCTGGCCAGGCCCCAAACCTTTACCCTGGCCCGGGCCCGTTTTTCTCCCAGGTCAACATACGGGGCATTGTAGACCCAATACCCAAGCCCCGGCTCAGGCACCCCCTTTTCCCCTTTGGTCTGGGCTTTTCTTCTGAAAGGCATACATACAGGGCAGTGTAGAGACAATATCACAAGTCTGGCTCAAGTGAAATGCCCCTTCTCTTCCCCAGTTACAATGTGCCCCTTACAATTCTGGCATCCCCTTTTTGGGCCAGGAGGCCTAAAGCGCGGGGCCCGGAAACCCATTTGCCCCCTCGCCCCCCCTTATGGGCTACGCCCCTGCTAAAAAATTAAACCCCCTTTAAAACCGGGTCTGATTTTTCTAACGTTATGCCCCAAAAATTTTTTGGGGGTCAAAAAAACACAAATTGTCAAATTTCTATAAATTTTGGGGTGCAATCCCCAAATTTTTGGTGCATTAAAAGGTGTCTTTGGCGCATTACAAAGCATTTTAACGCCCAAAGTTTGGGAGTGTGTCTGTTCATACACAACAAAAACGGGTCAACAAAAGCTTTTTAAGGCCAAAGATAACTGCCCCAAAAAGGGCCCCGTTCTTACTTGTTGCCCTTTGTAATCATTTTGGTCAAACAGGAGTAAATTGTCCAAATTTGGTGCAGACCTGTTCTTACATGTCACATTTGTGTTGAGTTTGGTCAAACAAGAGCAAATTGTCCAAAGTTAGCGCAGCCCTGTTCCTAGATGTTGCCCTTTGTAATCAGTTTGATCAAACAAGAACAAATTGTCCAAAGTTGGTGCAGCCAGTTCCTACATGTCACCCTTTGTGTTCATTTTGATCAAACAAAAGAAAATTGTCCAAAGTTGGCGCAGCCCCGTTCATACGTATTGCACTTTGTGTTCAGTTTGATCAAACGAGCAAATTGTCCAAAGTAGAATGGAGAATTCCTGTAAATCCAACCGAATATTCATTAACATGGTTACCATGGCTTCCTTCCCAGGATTTTTTTCCTTTTTTTTTTAATTGTTGGGTTAGATGCTCTCTATACTGATATGCTAGCATAAGGGGTGTAGGCTATTGCCTGTGTCTCCACCTCTCTGACTGTCTTCCTTGCAAGGGTCTAGTGACCTGAGAAGCACATAAGACTACAAACCCCTGAAGGAGAGGGGGTGGCTGTTTCGTCCTTCCTCCTCCCCCTTACCTGACAGCTTGTTTGCTTTAGGTGAGAGCTGTAAGATAAAGGAGCCGGTCTCAATGGATCGCCAGCATTCACGCAAGCGGAGGACAAGCCGACCACAGGTTCTGACACTACACTCTCAAAGCCACAGTGGCCCACCTGTGTCACTGCTCCCGAAGACTCAGTAGCCCCAACGCAATGCATCCCAACCAAAGAGACGGGTAAGCAGCACTGCTGGGAGGTAACACTCATTCTTAATGCAGCTTCATCTTATGCCAGAACCTGTCTATATTAGGAAGACGAATGCTGCATTTTTTTTTAATTTATTATATATATATATATTATATTTTAAAAATTTTTATATTATATATATATATATATAATATATATATATATAATATATTAGCGTCAACCCTTTTTATATTTTTATGTTTCTTTTCGTAGAAAATAATGGATTTAATTAAATTCATTCGTTACAATGAATATTTTCTTAGTTTCTTTTCTTATTTGTTAAATGACAGCAAGAAAAAAATATTTTTTTTGTAAATTTTTTTAGCTTTTTAACTTTTTTGGGACATGTTTATGTGTTGGATATTATTAGATTTTGTTTTGTCTATGACTTTACAATACAGAAAAAATCAGGGCTGCTCAGAGTGTATTGAAAAGACATAACATGTTTTGAGGATGATTTTTAGTGTGTGTGTTTTTTATTATTTTGTTGGCTTTATACATGGAAAAGTTTTTTGTGCTAAAGTCAGGAATCTATTAAGCAAAACAGTACAAATTCTTCCTTTAGGTTTCCTATATTTTTAGGGTATAGTCACACGGCGTATTTGAGGGACGCAATTGCACTGTAATACTGTATGCGCCGCAATACGCCGTGTGAACATGCTCTTAGAATCCACTTCTGACTGGCTCAAAAAAACTGGATGAAAAACTGCAGCGTTTTCCAAAAAAAGCACTTGGACAGACAAGGGCCCCATCAGGGCAGTATTGGCAGTACTGCTTTCAGGGGCTCTGACCAAATTTTAAAAAAGGGGGGCCCACTAATATTGTTCAGAATGTGCCCCCTGAAATAAATGTTGCCACCCCCCACTGTGCCCCCTGAAATAAATTTTGCTACCCCCCACTATGCCCCCTGAGATTAATTACCCCCCTTTGTTCCTCCTAAAATTATTTGTGACCCGCCACTATACCCCTAAAATTAATTATTACAATTAATTGTTCCCCCTGAAAAAAGCACTAGGACAGACAAGGGCCCCATCAGGGCAGTATTGGCAGTACTGTTTTCAGGGGCTCTGACCGAATTTTAAAAAAGGGTGGCCCACTAATATTGTTCAGAATAGGAACTGTTAATGGACGGGGGGCCCTCAACTTTGGCTGTATGGGGCCGTGAAATTACTTCTGTGATCCCTGGCTAGTATTTTGGCCAAAAAACTGTCACACAAGCTTTGCACCACATTTTTGTGATACTTTGCACAACATTTAGACACTGTAAAGGGAGTGCACACAGGACGAATCTGGTGAGGATTTTCCATGTAAACTTGCACACAGGAAATCCACTGTGGGTTACAGTATCACCCATGTGGAGGGGATTCTACAAATCTCATACCCACATGGCATAAACATTATTTTTGTGTGGAATTTGACCTGCGATGAGGATTTTTTTCCCAGCAAATTTGTCCAGTGGCGATTCACCCTATGGGTAAATACACACTGGAAGGATTTGCTGCAGATTTTTTCGCACAGAAAATCTGCCACAAATTACAGAGCCGGCCATGTGTATGGTGTTTTAGTAATTCCATGGCCACGATGAGTAATTAAATTTTTTTTGTGCGGAAACCAACCTGTGTTGCAGAATTTTAAATCTGCAACATGTCAATTGCGATCGTGGATTTACGGCGGATTTTACACCATTGGATTGAATGGGGTTAAATCTGTACCAAAATCCACATGATCTATTGCAGATTCTTACAGCCAGATTTACCTGTGGCTTTTCTGTGGAAAATAACAGCCGATCTGTGTCCTGTGCAGGAGCTGAACACGGTTACTAAATAAGGCAAATGTGGTCCAATTAGCACTATGTTTGCCCTATGGAACTCAATGGCCCTGTTGTGGCCCTGCTGCGGTTACCATAACTGGGGTGAAAATGTGATGTGAATGGGGCCTTAAAGCTTCTGTCAGATTCACTAGTTATGCATACATTGTATGCTGTAAGGATTATTGATGTTGCTATTATTCATTTATTTTCCATTATCTGTATAGCGCCATCATATTCCACAGACTGTACTAAATCACAGTCAGCCCTGTTGTGAATCTAATATCCTACAGACACTAACTTGCAGCTTCTGGGCCAGGAGCAGTTCCCCTGTCCCCCCACCTATCATGTACCCTTTATACTGGTGTCCTACCACTCCCTCTAGCTATGTGACCCCCAGCTCATTAAACAGTGTGGTTTTGAAGAGTGGGAAGAGTACTCATTAATATGTAAATGATTTTCTAAATACATGATAGGTGGGGGGTATATTGTTCACAGAACTGCCATCAGGACTTCCAGACCCCTGTACAGCCAAAGCACCTGGGCTCCTTCGCCCATTACCAGTTCCTCCTTTACCTATTAAAATGAACTATGTACCACCACTGTGTCTTCTGAAATTAATTATGAGCCTTCAATGTGCCCCCTGACATTATGATCCCCCATTGTTCCTCCTAAAACTATTAGTGACCTGCCACTGTGCCCCTAAAATTAAAAATTATCCTCTATTCTTCCCCCTGAAATTATTTATGACCTCCTACTGTGCCCCTGAAATGACTTTTGAACTCCTGCTGTCCTCCCAGAAATTATGACCCTCTATTGTTCCCCGTGAAATTATTTATGACCTCCCACTATGTGCTAATTAAGAACCCCCCCTACTATGCCCCCTG
Organism: Phyllomedusa bahiana; assembly: GCA_025379985.1. Lineage (NCBI taxonomy): Eukaryota > Metazoa > Chordata > Amphibia > Anura > Hylidae > Phyllomedusa > Phyllomedusa bahiana. Next base: position 39,883 of record JAODAL010010059.1, on the reverse strand, counting down.
AAATTAAGAACCCCCCGCTGTGCCCCCTAAAATAATATTTTGCCATCCCCAACTGTGCCCCCTAAGATTAATTATGACCCCCATTGTCCCTCCTAAAATTATGCCCCCAAAATTAATTATTATCCTTTTTTGTTCCCCCTGAAATTATTTATGACCTTCTACTGTGCCCCCTGAAATTAATTATGACCTCCTACTGTGCCCCCTGAAATAATTTATGGCCTCCCCCTATGTGCTAATTAAGCACCCCCCATTATGCCCCTGAAATTAATTAAGAACTCACCCACTGTGCCGCTGAAATAGATTTTGCCACCCCCCACTTTGCCCCCTGAAATTAATTATGACACCCCCCATTGTTCCTCCTAAAACTATTTGTGACCCACCAGTATACCCCTAAAATTAATTATGACCCTCTATTGTGCCCCCTGAAATTAATTATGACCTCCTCCTACTGTGCCCCCTAAAATTAATTGTGAACCCCTGCTGTACTCCCAGAAATTAATTATGACCTCCCACTTTGGCCCCTGAAATTATGAACCTCTATTGTTCCACCTTAAATTATTTATGACCTCCCCCTATGTGCTAATTAAGAACCCCCTACTGTGCCCCCTGAAATGAATTAAGAACCCCCTACTGTGTCCCCTGAAATGAATTAAGAACCCCCCGCTGTGCCTCTGAAATAAATTTTGCCAATCCCCCACTGTGCCCCCTGAAATTAATTATGACCCTCTATTGTTCCCCCTGAAATTATGTATGACCTGCTACTGTGCCCCTGAAATACATTTTGCCAATCCCCCTCTATGCTCCCTGAAATTAATTATGACCTCCCCCTCTTTGTCCCCTGAAATGAATAATGACCCGTCTTTTACGTCTTGTGCATTTCACACTACTTTGCACTTTTATAGGAGACATTGCACACAGTAGTATAGGATCTGTACACCGCTCATGCTCCCATGTGCTAATGCTGCAGTCCAATACAAATCTAATAAAAACCTATTGTTACACAAATTACAAAGTTTATTTCTTTGCGTTCTGTCTACATAGATTTACTTGCAGTCCTATGTAAAACCACAGTGAACATATTTGGTGAGTCGCGCCACATGTCAGACTCAGCTCTGCTACATCTTATTACTAGCTTAAGGTCCTCCAGCTCCGCACTATGTCTGAGACATAATACAGATGTCTGTGACTTTTCCTCCCTACACCTGTTAATTATAGGATTAGCGCTGTCTCCTGAGCCTGGAGGTGTTTGCAGCCTGGGCCTTTGAAGTGTATTGTAGAGAAGTAGAGCAGAAACCTGCCTGATAAATGCTGGTTAATATTACACTCCCTGCAGTAGCTCATAATGCAACGACTCTTCAGCTCTGTTTGCTCTGTGGGGTTTTGTGGGCAGAATAAGGACTTCTCTATAAAAGCTGAGATCTGATTTATGTATGAACAATATTCTGAGGAATGTGAGAGTTAGAGTCCCCTCACTACAGTCAATGGGCGCAGGTAACGGCCCCACGAGAGCTGGATAGACAGGTAATGGAGCTGAACACTCATGTTTACTCATTGTTATCCAACCGGGTAATAGTGTAATGCATGGCAGGACGTATATATATGTACACACAGACATTTAACATGGAGATCATGAGCAGAAGGATAGAAGAAAGAAAGAAAGAAAGAAAGAAAGAAAGAAAGAAAGAAAGAAAGAAAGAAAGAAAGAAAGAAAGAAAGAAAGAAAGAAAGAAAGAAAGAGAAATAGTGTAGGAAAGAGAAAGAAAGAAAGAAAGAAAGAATGAATGAAAAGAAAGAAAGAAAGAAAGAAAGAAGGAATAATAGAATGAAGGAAAGAGAATAGAAAGAATGAGCATGAATGAATGAAGGAAGGAAAGAGAGAAAAAGAAAGAAGGAATAAAAGAATGAGGGAAAGGAATAGAAAGAAAGAGAATAAATGAAGGAAGGAAAGAGAGAAAAAGAAAGAAGGAATAAAAGAATGAAGGAAAGAGAGAAAAAGAAAGAAGGAATAAAAGAATGAAAAAAAGTAGATAGATCAAATATGCATATTAGATAGGTAGATATAAGATGGATACATATATAGATATGAGATAGATAGATAGATAGATAATGATAACCTATAATCTTTCACTTGAATATTGTTGTATACTTATTTGGATAATCTTATTTTTCAGTAACTCTGCTCTGTGGAGGCCCTGGCTATTTTCATCTACCGAAAGCACATTAGACACACAGCAGAAGCCGGTAAGTGCTCATGTTTATTATCTATATAATATAATATGTTTTTTAATATAATATCTATTATCTATCTGTCTATCTATTAACTCATATCTATCATATCTATCTATCTATCATATCTATCTATCTATCTATCCCATATCTATCTTCTATCTATCTAGCTATCCCATATCTACCTATCTATCTATCTCATATCTATCTATCTATCTCATATCTATCTATCTATCTTTCTATCTATCTATCTCATATCTATCTCATATCTATCTATCTATCTCAAAACAAATTCAGCATTTTTATCATTATCCTACAGTAAGAATAATAGTAATAGAAAAAATCTGCATATTCTTTTTCCAGAATGTGCCGGTTTCCTTTGAAGTGGATGTGCAGCTGATGGCTGGTGGGATAATAGTCGCTCTATTGTCCCTGTGGATGGGGATTTAGCAGAGGTTGTGTTTGCAGAGAATAACACTTCCTGGGGCTGCAGAGAAAAGGATGTTCACGCTACAGCCAGACAATAGGATTCCCCTCTATGCCTCCAGCCACACGGGTTGGTGGTGACCTGTTGTATGGGGATAGTGTTTCGCCACAACAGAGACTTAACTGTATCCCAAGTTTATCTTTCTGAATAAAGCATCATAGCACTTGTAGTTTCACAAAATCTGCCACAGACAAAGAGGTCGTGTCAATCTAGTCAAAGTTTATCAGAAAAGGTTCCTCTGCATGGAGATCTCTATATATGAGGCCAAAGACTTGTGGACCATGTAACATCCTATGGGGACAAGATTGAAACCATTTCTAAGTTACTAGAGAGGATATATTTGGATGAAATATATATTTTCTATTAACAGGGCAGCTTGATGGATAGTGATAATGACCAAGAAAGAAAGAAAGGAGCGCTGGGATTTCAACACCCTGTTAGGTAAGTGCCGGTCCTTATATATAGTGATTACAGGTGGAGCACTGTGAAGATTATTGCCGTCCAGATGCATTCTTCAGTGTATGATAAAATAGTTATTGGCTGCATCTAGCACTAGGGGGAGCTTAGGAGCTTACTGCATACAAGTAATGCATTAAACTCCATAATAAAACAGTCTGCAGTAAGACCAATGTAGGCAACAAATGATTCCTCTAAGCTTGAGTTTTAATATAAAGTTTATTCATTCTAGTTCATACTCTTTGAATGTCTTTGCCTTGGTTAGAACTATCCACCACATTCTCACGGTCATATTTCTTTATTTCAAAGGCTTTATATGCCAAAGTCGAAAACAGAAGAGTACCTACAACACATGGGGAAAACAGTTCTTGCCAATTTCCCGGTACAGGCCACCATTCATTTCTACAACGATGATTCCGAGTCTGAAGAAGAAGAGGAAGATGACTATGAGATGGACTATATTAACTATTATCAAAATTACGAGGATTGTCCAGTAAGAGAAGTTCAAAGTATGGTGGGAGAGGACTTTGCATATTCCTCGGGAACAAAACAGAGTACCAAGTAGGTACACTGTGTCCAAAAGTTATCAAATATAGTGGAACAATTGGCCATAAAACCCCAATGGGCCTTTTTAGCCATGGTGGGCCTTTTACCACCCATGAGGATGGGTCCACCTTCCGCTTTAGGAAGGTTCTTGTGATATCCGTTAAGATATCCCCAAACTATTATGTACTGGTCTGTCAATCAAGTCTGCACTAAAACCTCATGATCATTAAGATCAAAGAGGAAAACTTTTCACACGGTGAAAAATGATTGGGATGGTCATCTCCCTTGGTAAAGGATCCTTGAGCTGGAAATCTCCCAGGGTGAAGGATACCTATAATGGACATCTCCTTTGAGGTGAAGGGGCAATGGTGACCTAAACTTGTATATATGTATAGGAAATTGGCCTCTAGTCAAGTTGCTACAGGTTGATTATTTTTGAGAATCCTTAAAATGAAGCTCTTAATGTAAGTCATGTGTTTGTGGTCAGTGGTGTGGACACACGTGGGTACCTTTAGTCCATCCAACCACTGTCTAATGCTGGCAGGCATCGGCTGTGGTAGACTGTCCTGCAACATGGCACTGAGTGGGTGGGTGGATCTCGATACATACCCTTCCAATATTTTATTCGAAGACCTCCCAAAGCAATAGTCAATGACCCAGTAGCAAACCGGAAATGGTGGGGAAGAGATAGCCATGCTAGCAAACTCAACCATCGTACCCCGACCCTGGAGGTGATGAAAGGGCATGAAAAGTTTTCAAAATTCAGATATGACGCCAAGTTGATTTATCCATACAATAGCCTGTAAAATTGGAGACTCTCCTGACTGCACTGATATTATTTGTAAATATCTTTTTTATTTTTATTGTAAATATTTTTTCAATTTGTACATGTTGTAATTAGAATTTTTATTGTAAATGTTATAAAAATTATAATTTTTGCCATTGATTTATAGCGAATTTAATAAACTAATGGGATAAACTGGACTAGAGTGGAATCTGTCAAATAAATAATAAAATTAATAGTAATAACTATTGTGTAAGAAAATATTTATATTTTCATATAAATATCTAAATACAGATGATAACAAAATCTAATCAGATAAACTGACATATCTATTTTGTACAGCAACTAGTCAGTGTGCTCAACAGGATAATTGTTATCTGAAATATTTGTTATAAATTTTAAAAAGAAATAAAAAAATATACGATCTAATTGATGTTATTTGTCACAGCTCACCTATGATAAATGGTGAATCCTCCAAGTTGCACTCAGGGTCTAGTAGAGTCATGCCAAGGAGTGAAGTCTAAGGCTCTGTACACATAATGAGTATTTCAAGTCTGAATCCACACGAATTACAATTTCAAATACTCAACTAAATCCGAAAGTAAATCATCCACATTGACCTCATTATGTCAGTTTTTATTTTTTTTTCACTTCATGGCAGACATTAACTCCTTGTCACTATTGCCCCAGTGCCAGGGGTGCTGGAAGAGCCAAGTTACCACTAGAAGTAGACTCTCTAATGTCATGGTCTGCTTCTAGGGTGACTAAAGGTTGGTATTTTTAGGATAGGGAGGGTCCAATATCCATGGACCTTATATTTCTGATAGTATTAGCCTGCAGCTACCAGATTTCTCTTGGCTGGTTATGAAAATGTGTGAGACTACTTTTTTTTATAATTTTGTTTCTTTGAATATTTTCAATTAATTTGACTAAAAAAATGGTTCCCCCATTTTTGACAGCCAGCCAACATAAAGCCAGCAGTTTCAGGCTGATACTATCAGGATGGGAAGGTCCATGGATATTTGCTAACTGCAGAGACTGTTGGGTCTTGTCAGTGCCAGATCAGCTCTGCTGAATTTTCCCTGTAAGGGTCTGTCTACACAGCAAGGATTCCCGGTCGGTTTTTGACATGGATTCAGATTTTCAAAAAACGACTATAAAACCATCCCCAGAGACCTCAATAGAACATCAGAATTGTAGTCTACACAACTTTGATTATCTGAGGTCGGATTTCAAAACTGTTGTTTTTTCTAAAAAACTTGGACCATTAAACATACTATTAAATGAGTTGTCTCACTACAAAGATTAGCTTTCAACATGCAGGGAACAGTAAATGAAGACATTTTCCAAATAGATTGCTCTGGTTTTTTTTCTTTGCTGAGGAGATAAAAGTGATTTTATCAGCTCTGACTGCACTCAGGTTACCAACCTGCTCTGCCCTGCTCTCTTCTGCTGTTTATCTTATCTGATAGTAGGGATGACCTCATCGCACAGGTTTTCACTCATAACTGCCTGCAGCTTGAGAACTTGAGTGTTATCTGATCTAACAAACAAAGGAGACTAATTACTTTGGTTTACTTTAGCTCTGAAGCTTCTCTGAACTTTAGATAAACCTCTCCTGCTCTCACGTCAGAGTACTTAGCAGACCTTTGAGTACAGAGCTGATATGCTAATCACTGCCGCAGAGCCAAGCACAGCCTGACCTGGAAGAAAAGGGATGCATGAATGTAAAGCTGCTTATGACTTTGTGAAACAGCATGGTGAGACAACTCCTTTAAGTCAAGGTGATGGCATGAAAAAATGACCAGAAAGCCTTGTTGTCGTTTTTCGTTGTGGATCCTCGTAAAAATAAACCTCAATAGTTCTCTATGATGCTTTGTCTGACAAAACAATTGAAAAACGGAATCCATAAAATCCGCCAAAATCACATCAAAAAACAAGTGTAAAATAATGTTCAAATACTCGTTGGATTCTGATTTAGAATCTGCTGAATATTTTGTCACTTGCCATTCTGATGCAGCCTACAGGGGCTAATATATCAGCCATAGTTACCGGAGAAATGAAAAAAAAAAGTTATTTAAAAATGCCCCTCAGCGGTCTTTTTCTGACCTTACGGGGGCACAATATGTAATATAAAACAGTTAAAAAAAAATATGTAGAGAAAAAGAAAAAATAGGTTTGCTCCCCTATGGACCAAGGCGTAATCACCATCCCTTATAGCACGGTGCAACGGTATATCATCCGGCTGAAGATGCAATAGTTCCAGTATTAATATAATGGAAATATCCAACACTTGTTTTCCAAAAAATGAATAAAACGCACAATTTATTTGAATCCCATTAAAAAGCATAATAAGAAAAAAAAAAAATAGTTATGATTAAATGAGAAGGGGCTTGAAAAACGTAAACAGCATTTTTTTGTCGATGTTCTTATTATTTTTTTAATGGGATTGAACTAAATTGTGCGTTTTATTAATTTTTTGGAAAACGTGTGTCGGATTTTTCCATTATATTAATACTGAATTAAAAAAAAAAGCACACACAAAAATAAAGTATTATTTAATAGAAAAAAACTGTCCAAACTGCAACTTTATAACGCCCCAAAGACTCCAAAACTTTATTTCACCGATGTGTTTCTGTAATTGAAATTTAACACAAATTTCACTATATATATATATATATATATATATATATATATATATATAATATATATATAATAATATATATATTATTATAATGTTGGTAAAAGGGGTGTGGCCTTGTGGAATTGGGGCATGGCTTAGTGTGCAACGCTGTGTGCCAAAAAAATGTGCCTAACCTTTGGTGCAGTTAGTGGCATAAAATAAATCTACTTATAAAAGGTGTAAAGTTAGACTAGACAATTCTAGCCTGCGGCAGATTTATGAACACTATGATGCATGTGGCGCATTGTAAGACTGTCTAGTCACTTCTTTCTTTGGGTGCTCAGTACGCGCCGGGGAATACATCTGAAAGTCATATGATTTTACCGTATTTGTGTTGCATACTTGGGGTATATTGCAGCGCAATTACGCCCCGCAAATGCGCAGTGTGAACAAACTCTAAGAGTTGGACAGTATTGATGAGTCTGCCCCACTATGTGCCAGATACCAGTCTACAAGACTTTTGTGTCTGGCACATAAAGTATGTAAGTTTAGTAAATAGAGCAAAAATAGTCTAATTCAGATCACATTTGCCCTATAAAGTCCTAAGGCTCCATTATGGTCCCGCTGCATTATCCATTGGAATAACTTTTTCAATTCAATTTTTTTTGTGATGTGATGTGAAATAGGCCTCAGTGAGGAGCTGTGGCCGGTCCTGACATGTTTGTTTTAGTAAATCCTTGTGTTGCCTGTGAAATAACAATTCTGGAGCATCTTCTCTTATCAATGTGTTGTGTTGTTTCTCTATTATACCTATTACCGAACTTGTCAGCTGGGTGTTACCAATTAGGGATGTGTCCCTACACAATCTGACATTGTCCAATCAGTGCAGGGATACACCTCTTTGAAAACTGGACTGGTAATACCCATCTGGAAGAAGTGTTCCAATCATAGAGTTTTATGGAATATCTATAGTATATGGAACCTGCACTTATCTTGGGAATGGGCCCACGAAAGTATTGCACAGAATGGAGAGCTGGTCACACTTGTACACAACTCTCCATATTGTTCTATGGGAATTCCAATTACAAGCACACCTGCACCTACTGTATATGGTGGGAACACCCATCTGACAGATTCAGTCATACATTTCCAGGAGGAATAACAGAGGAACAGCACAACACAGACATATAAGAGAAGAGGCTTTACAGGATTGTTTTACCACAGGGAACACAGGGATTTACTAAAGAGGTCACAGGTCGTCTTTTAATAAAGTTATATTTCTACTATGTTTGTTATCTAGATTCTAAGACTTAGTGGGGCAGGGAAAGTACAGATGAACAAAGATCTTGGAGACAGTGAGGGGTTAACACAAGATGAGCATGTGCAGGATAGGGCTGCGGGTGGACAGAGCAGACCTCTATGTACTCATCCATGGGAAAGGAAAAGTCTGGCAGCAAGAAGTCGAATTTACTGAAGCAGAACTCTTACAAGGTGTGTATATTTTCTGTAGGCGACGCTGTGAAAGACATCAGCCGTGATCCATCAGATACGTGGGTTGATCCATTCACCATCAGGGAATGTCACATGATAAGGGTTCAAGGCCTGAGTCATCAGATAAATTATACTAAACAACTGGGTATTGACTCATATGCTCGGGGAATATTCCAAAAGCACCAACATGTAGAAATTTCTAAACAAAAATTTCTAGGAACGCAAAATATAATGTATGTATAACTCCAATTCCCAAAAAGTTGGCACGCTGTGTAAGATGTAAAGAAAACAAGAACACAATGATTGGGAGATCGACATATTTTATTCACATCAGAACATGGGACACAGATGAGAAGATGAAAGACTTTTTTACATTTCATTAGAAAAAAAAGAGGGGATGCTACACAATGGTAGACACAGCCAGGAGCACCATTAGGGCAGTACTCCTGTCAGAGGCCTTGGTCAAAAAGGGGACTACTGATATGGTGCAACATAGGAACTGGTCATGGGTCCGCAGATACCTTAGCTGATTCTAAATTAGTTAGAATCAGCTAAGGTATCTGGGCACCCATGACCAGTTCCTATCTTGCACCATATCAGTAGTCCCCTTTTTGACCAAGGCCTCTGACAGGAGTCCTGCCAGTAATTTCCTAATGGTGCTCCTGGCCGTGTCCACCATTGTGTAGCATCACCCTCTTCTTTTACAACAGTCTGTAAAGGTCTGGGAAGTGAGGAGACCAATTGTTGGGATTTTTGGGAAATCCTGTTGTTCTCCCATTCTTGTCTGATGTCGGAATTTCACTGCTCAACCGTCCCAGGGCGTCTTTGCCATATATTTTGTTCCATAATGAGCCCAATGTTTCTATTGGTAAAACACCTGGACTGTAGGCGGCCAGTTTAGCACCCAGACTCATCTTCTGTGAAGCCAAGCTATTGTGATGGATGCTGTATGTGGTGTGATGAAACATGCAAGGCCTTCCCTGAAAGAGACAATGCATGGATAAGAGTAAATATTATTCTAACACCGCTATATACTGCTCAGCATCGATAGTGCCTTTCAAGACATATAGGCTACCCATGTCATAGGCTCTGATGTAACCTCACATTCATACCATCGGTGAAGCAGGAATTGTGCACTGATGACAAGCTGGATAGTTCCTCTCCTCTTGAGTCCACAGGACATAGTGTCCATGGAGAATTTCACATTTTGATTCATCTGACCACAGTTTTCCATTTTGGCTCACACATTTTAAATAAGCTTTGAGAATATGAAAACATTTCTGGATTGTGTTGATATATGGCTTCTTCTTTGCATTCCAGAGCTTTAATCCCTTAAGCCGAACACCTGAAAAGTAGTTAATGACCAGAACATTTTTTTAGTTTTTGCCTTCTTGTGTTTCAACAGTTATAACTTTTTTATTTTTTCAATGACGCAGTTGTGTGAGGCCTCGTTTTATTCGAGATGAGTTGTACTTTATGGGGGAATAGTTTAAGTTCATTTATAAATAATTGCAGAAATTTTTAATTAATTTATTTATTTTAAATTTAATTTTTTTTACACCATTCACATTTCACAATTAATAACTTGTTAGATTAATTCTACAGGTTATTACGGTCGTGTGGAAACCTAATATGTGTAGGTTTTTTGGTGTGTGTAATATATGCACAATTATTTTTTATTAAATATTTGTCTTTTATTATTTATTTTTTTATTCATTTTGTTTACAGGTTTTCTGGTTTTTTTTACTTTCTTTTTTTTAAAAATCCCCTGAAGGGATAACTGTTTTAATTTTTTTTTTTACACTTAGTGATGTACTAGCATATTCATATATGCTAACGCATTATAAACTGTGTTAGTCTGACACATGCAGTGACCATGACAGCACACAGTCTGCCCTGGTCACTGGCTTGATACACAGACAGTCCTGGGACTACTCTAGGTCCCCAGGGCTGACTGTGCAGCCGTTCCCCGGGCTCTGTCAGGTCACCGGGTGTTCCGATCACCCGACAGAGCAAGGAAACCCTTTGATTGCGCTGCAGCAACGAACTGTGGCAATCAAAGGGTTAAAGCACCGGGGAGCGGAGGTTTCCCCTGCTCCCCGGTGTTTGTAGGAAATGCTCTGGGATCAGGGCTGTGTAGTACAGCGCCGATCTCAGCGCAGCTGCGGCGCCCCGAGCCGCAAACCCCGATGTCTGCAGCGACTCCAAAAGATGTCGCTGCAGACGAACGACCTGCACCAGCCGACGTCTAAAATCGGCGGGCGGTCATTAAGGAGTTAATTTGCATTTTTGGATTGCATTGTGAACTGTGTTCACAGACAGTGATTTCTGGAAGTATTTCTGAGCCCTTGCAGCGATGTGCATGACTAAATCTTGTCTGTTTTTAATGTGGTGCCACCTGAGGGCCCGTAGGTCACTGGCATCCAATATTGACTGTCGGCCTTGTCCCTTGTGCACATAGATTTCTCCAGATTCCCTGAATCTATTGATAATATTGTGTATTGAAGATGATAGGGTACTCAAAGTCTTTGCAGTTTTACATTGAGAAATATTTTACTGAAATTGTTTCAAGATAATTGGACAGATTGGTGAACCTCTGACCATCTTTGTTTCTGAGAAACTCTGAGTCTCTAAAATACCTCTTTTATACAAAGTCATGTGACGGTTGAAAACTGACTCTTCTGCTGTTTTTCATGAATACTACTTAATTTTCCATCCGTTTTTCTAATTTTCAATTTCTGATATATGTTTTATGTCCCGTTGTAAATAAAATATGGCTATAAGAGATCTCTAGATCATTGCATTCTTGTTTTCTACACATTTTATACAACTTATTTTGGATTTGGGGCTATAATCAGGATAGCAAAATAGCAAAATTTTGGATGGGGCTCCCATTCCACCCCCCGACCACGAACATTTACCGGGACCTCTTAATAAATTATACAGTTACTAGATAATACAAGAAGTGAATACCTCACCATACATATCACCATCAAGCTGCTACAAAAACAAATCCCACTATACCAAGACCAACATTACCAATAACGCTACTACATATTATACTACTTATTATACCACCAGAACAAGACCACAAATTACCACCACATAGTGACTGAATAATACCCCTATACTATTACTAAAAAAGATCAGTATACAAAGACCAATATTGCCGCCATATAGTGACCATATAGTGGTATATACCAGTGTACACCGGTGCCCTACAGACTGTATATTACCTCCGTACATTGACCATATAGTGGTATATACGTGTACACAGGCTCTACAGACTGTATATTACCTACATACATTGACCATACAGTGTATAGTGGTAGTTACTAGTGTACACAGACTCTGCAGACTGTATATTACCACCATACAGTGTCCACCTAGTGGCAGGTATCAGTTTGCACAGGCGCTCTACAGACTGTATATTACCACCATATTACCACCATACAGTGACCATATAGTGGTAGATATGTGTACAAAGACTCTGCAGACATATGAGTGATTACAGTGCAGTTACATCTTGTGACTCACAGGTGACATTTCTCTGACGAGTCGTTGACTTTCCCTTGTGTTCTGCATCCTGTCCATGATGACTTCTCCCGACCACTCGTCCCTGCAGATTTGGACACAAATATCTTAGAATCCTCACTTTTCCAGCACCTCACTCCCTGCCCCCCATCTCTGTACAAACTTCTAAGAGGTGGCAGAGAGGTATAGGCCATAGCTTAGAGGCCCAGTCTCCTAGAGGAACAGAGGATTCACCCCCTAGAGTTTGTGTTACATCTATGGCCTGTACCCCTCAGATTCATATTACCAGGTAGGTAGACCCCATTCGATAGGTTGGTAGGCCCGAGGTAGGTGGGTAGTCTCCAGGTAGGTAGGTAAACAGCAGTTAGGTTACAGGTATGTAGACAGTACATAGGCCCTAGATAGGTAGGCAGTACATAGCCCTCAGGTAGGTGGTCGGTTAGCCTCTGAGCCTGACGCGGGTGGTGCAATGATATGATGTTATCGCGCCGGCCACGTCAGCACTGTGGGCCAGCGCCTGGTAAGCTTCAGGCCTAAGGTCTTATATTTAACACATGGATCAGCAGAGGAGAGCGCCGGCGGCACTCTGCTAAGACTGGGCAGTTCTGCCTTTGAACACTCAGGACACAGGGCCCACCGGCAGTGAACTGTAGTTAAGTTCGTTGCCGGCCAGGTCCAGGAGCTGAACTATCGGGGTAGCAGATGTAGTAGAAGCTGCTACGTTTGCTGCCCCAATAGTTCCGCCCCTGGCTATATGTATGTGCTTGGCTTTGTTTGTTTAAAGGGTTTTCTCACTACAAAGATTAGCTTTCAACATATAGGGAATGGTATATCAAGACTTTTACAAAGTACGTTGCTCTATTGATACTGCCATGCTTAGAAGTTAAAAGAGAGCTTTTATCTGCTCCGAGTGCACACTGGTTTCTCTGGTTAGCATCCTGCTTTCCCCTCCTCTCTTTTTTTCTCTTATCTGAGAGCAGGGAGTGACGTCATCAGGACTGATGGCAGCTTGAGAACAGATTGTGCTATCTCAAACAAACAAAGGAGATTGCTTTTTTAATTTTGTTAAACACTGGTTATCATGCCTTTGAGCTCTGTAGCCTTGTACACTATGTTACTCCTGCAGTCATGTGACTGCAATAAAAAAGAGTTGAGAATATAGGGCTGATATGCTAGTCACTGCTGTAGAACCACCCACAGCCTAACCAGGAGGTGTGAGTATGAAGCTGCTTGTGACTCTGTGAAACAGAATGGTGAGAAAACCCCTTTAAGCATACATGCTTAGCCATGTCTCCATTCAGACTCCTCCAAGTCATGCTGTGGTAATGTATCCAGTAGAAGGGTGATCATTACTGGATGCTGAAATACCCCAGGGGTTGACTGTTAATTTAAAAAAAATCAGATCTGCTGGTTGGAAGGGGTGGAAGCGTGCTCTGTTCCAGTGGCCTTGCATTCAATTTCATTAGTCATGTAAGGCCTGCTTCACATTTCCCTCAGAGGTTCTGTTTGACACCTCCAAGGTGGAACTGGACCTGTTTTACAACAGACCCAAACATTGCCCAACGGACCCTATTGACAATGGGGTTGTTGGGTTTTCACTGTGGTGTCCGTCATTTTACTGGAAAAAAATAGCCCAGCATGTTTCCCGTCATTCACAACAGAATTTGCAAGGGAGGTTTTGAACGGAACCTGGACGCAGATGTGAAGAGCGCCTTGTGCTGCCATCACTGGCCTAGGTGATCATGTGCTGCCAATCACTGGCCTAGGTGATCATGTGCTGCCAATCACTGGCCTAGGTGATCATGTGCTGCCAATCACTGGCCTAGGTGATCATGTGCTGCCAATCACTGGCCTAGGTGATCATGTGCTGCCAATCACTGGCCTAGGTGATCATGTGCTGCCAATCACTGGCCTAGGTGATCATGTGCTGCCAATCACTGGCCTAGGTGTTCATGTGCTGCCAATCACTGGCCTAGGTGATCATGTGCTGCCAATCACTGGCCTAGGTGATCATGTGCTGCCAATCACTGGCCTAGGTGATCATGTGCTGCCAATCACTGGCCTAGGTGATCATGTGCTGCCAATCACTGGCCTAGGTGATCATGTGCTGCCATCACTGGCCTAGGTGATCATGTGACATTGATGCAGGTAGAGGCAAATGATTGACTGCAGCATCATGTGACCAACAAACATGACGTCATCAGCGGGGAGCACTGGGAGCAGTGGTGGTGCTGGAATGGCAGCGGCTTCACAGGTGAGTAAAGTTTTTTTTAAAACATATTTTGAACCCCTCCCCTCCCAACCAGCAGAGCCTTTTTTTTTTAGAATAATGGGCAACCCCTTTAAAAAAAGACCTGTGACACCTCCTGCCATGTCTGTCTTAGTAAATCCTTGTGTTGCCTGTGAAATAACAATCCTGGAGCCTCTTCTCTTATATCTCTGTGCTGTGCTGTTCCTCTGTTATTCCTGCTAGAAATGTATTACTGAATCTGTCAGATGGGTGTTACCAGTCCAGTCCCTGCACACCCTAACTGCACTGATTGGACAATGTCAGACTGTGCAGGGACAATTGATAACACCCAGTTGACAAACTGGTCATGAGTTTCTAGCAGGAATAATAGGGGATCCACACTGCATAGAGATTTGAGTAAAGATACTAGTTTTTAATGAAACAGACATGTCAAGAACAGCCACAGGTCCTCTGTCAATTAATATGCCTGCAGCAGGGAGCTTTATGTAACAAGGTACATGCCCATGCTGTGATATTATGGGAGACATGTATGATGTTTTTTTTTTTACCCTTTTCTGGCGTACAATGCACCTAAGTGAGCGGCTACAATGTCTAATGCACCTAATGAATGTGTTAGGTGCATATTGGTAAGACTTGACACTTTTTAATGCGCCTAACAAGAGGGGGTGTTCTGGGGGCGTCACACCACACCCGTAATATTAGACACATATATGAATGTGCGTCTGCGCGAAGCTGCCTGGATATATGAACTAGAAACACGGTTCCCTTCGGGAATGAACTATAGGAACGATTTAGCTTATATTTACTAATGTATCCTGATTCATATTCTCTTTTATAACATCATCACATTGTATATAATAAATGTAATTATTTCAATGTAATACCACAGTGTAGCTTTTAACTCTGTTATTTTTAGTAGAAGGGGAAATGACGTCGTAATGTGAGTACCGCCCCTTTTAGCTATTTAAGACGAAACAGAAAATGTAAGCATTACCGTGAACAAGGGCAATATGTGAATGCCCAAAACGTGTTGGTCGATCCCCTGTACCCCCTACATCCACGGATGGAAATAAAGGCATACATTTTTAAACACAGAAGAATCGCTGGTTCTAATCTTCTTTTTGCTGAAGTATTTGTCTAGCAGGATACTGGGAACCTGTGAACCGTGCGGATCACTGCTGTGAATTTCAGCCAGGCAAAGAAGCAGGTGCAAAGGATTCCACATTATGGTGAGCAGCGTTCATTTGTATATGAGAGACTGTTTTGTTATTTCCCAGTTTATAACGCTATAGATCTCACCATATCCTTGCAAAAGAGCACCTATTATGCATATAAGCTTCTAATTGCAGAACCCAACATTTGCCGTGTCACGAGGGGTACAGGAGGAAAGTGGTTTTAATACTATACTGTGGTGGAATACCATCTAGTTATAAAAGATGAACAGAGAAGCTAAATTGGCACATGTTTTTGGAATGCAAAATACTGATAATACTCCGCAAAATGAAGATGCAATCTACACATTGTTATCACAGTTGGAAAAAATTCAAACACAGGAGATGAAACTATGGTGGGATCGGAACTCTTTAAATGTATATTTGGAAAAATCTATTATCCCACGAGGTCTACGTATAAAAAAAAACACCATCATTCATATATATGGAAGAATTCCTAGTGCACTGGAATCAAGCTCTTACTGAATGTTCAATAAAATTAATCACACTTATAGTTGACTTTGAGACGGAAAAGTTGAGAGACATTCAAATACAAATAGATGAAATACTACAAAAATTACAACAATATAAAGAGGATGATAATTATAAAAAATCATTGGAAAAAATCAATAACAATGTAAGGGATCCGTCAGGGGCGCACGAACAGACACAGACAGCGTGAGGCCGTGACACTCATCCCAACCCCTGTCCCTGCCTTTTGGGGTGCCCGACTCCTTAATAGGTCGGCCCCAACCAGAAGACTGAACACTATACTGAATAGCGTGGAAACACAAGACGCAGACAAACAATACAAACACAATAAGGGATGGTCAAGCAAGCCAAGTCGGTAACTATCGGGAACGTGGTACAAAGTCAGAAGGCAGAAGAATAAACGTGAAACAAGCAGAGTGAGATAACCAGGGAGGCACAGAATAAAGAGGGCGAGTTATAGGCAGAAACAAACCAATAAAACAGGCAAGGAGAAGAGACAGAAGAACCCTTAAATACCTTCCAGGAGAACTAAGGACAAAGGCAATAGGAGGAAGAAACAGAAGACCAGATAGGAAGGTAGAGCTGTCAATCACCAGGAGCAAGGAGCCAGGTTAACCCGTGGAGTGCTGGACGATTCCTGGCCCGGGCGTCGGCTAGGAATCAATCAAGAAAGCAGGGAAGAGAACCCCGTTCACACTAGTGAACACAAATGTAGACACTATGTCAAAAACCACGGCTTACGTCGCAACGGCCGCGGCCGGCGACCAGAACTCAAAGCTGGGGTTCTTTCTGGCATGATCATGACAAAAAATATATCCAAGCTAGAAGCGATAATCATGGAGACTAAAAAGATTAAATATCAACGGGACTATGATGACTATAAAAACAACAAAATATATACATGGAAAAATGAAAGGAAACCTAGGTCAATTCTAAGACAAAAGTATAGATATAAAGCAGGAAGAAAAGAAGTCAGCTTTTCAGAGCTTGAACACACACAAACAGGAACCTCGGATTCAGATAGCTCATCAGCTGAAAGACCGCTCGTTAGGAGCAGAAACACAACTGCAACAAAACAAAAAGAAAAAGAAAATGGAAAAGCAAAAAACGGCATGCAAGAGGCGGAAGGAAACATTGCAACAACAAAAAAACAAAGGGGAACAACGAGGAAGAAATAAAATCATTGAATGAAAATAACGTTATAGTCCTTGCCCCCACAATACTAACGGAAGATCAATATAAAGTATTAGAAAAGGGCCTCAATTTTTCACCTACCAGCCATGTCCATTTATTCAATACTATGTTAGATGTAAACCGGTTTACAAGACTCCTAACAGTGAAACGTTTTTTCAAAAGCAAAGATGAAGAAGTACAAGATACACAAGATATTCAACAAGAAGAATCTACTCATTATCAAAATGAATATGAGGACTTACTGTTTATGGAACAACAATCAGTGTTAACACTAAAGGAATTACAACAGGAAGAAAATATAGAAGAAAATACCATCAGTGTCCATCACAAAGAGCGAAACCCCCTTTTTTATCCGCTCAAAGCAAGGGTCAGTGCCATGGATAATTTTCAAAACACCATGGAGAGAGATCTAAAAAATTTTATAAAAAAAAGGAAAACCAAATCTAAAAATAACATGACCAAAGGAGAATATATGGCATTAAAAGAATTAAAAGAAAACAAAAATTTAATTATAAAGAGAGCGGACAAAGGGGGTCCACGGTAGTTATGGATGCTGATCTGTATAAAATATGTGTGTTAAATATACTGAAAGTTGAAACAACATACCGAAAACTTACAAAAAATCCAACTAAAGAAATACAATGCAAATTGGAAAGGTTGTTGCAAGAGGGGATAACACTGGGAGCTATAACAGAGAAAGATAAAATTAATCTTAATGTAAAAAACACAAAAACCCCAGTTTTCTATGGAGTCCCAAAAACTCACAAAGAAAACTTTCCACCAAATCTAAGACCCATTGTGTCTAGCTGCAACAGTTTGGGAAGTAAACTAAATCAATGGGTAGATCGATACCTGCAACCATTAGTACAAACTGCACCAGGTTATCTGAGGGACAGTAAAACAGTACTTAAATTTTTCAGTGATTTTGTGTGGTCCCAAGGTTATTCGTAGTTGAGCTTAGATGTGGTTAATTTATATTCAAGCATACCCCAACATCTAATAAGAATAGCCTTAGATTTCCATTTTAGGAAAAATAATCTGTATAAAGAGGAATTAAAATTGTTCATCCTGGAATGTGTGGATTTCCTTGTTGGCAACAATTTCTTTGAGTTTGACAATGTATTCTATCTGCAGACGCGTGGTGTCCCTATGGGAGCCACAGCGTCTCCATCTTTAGCTAACCTGGTGATGGCGTAGTGGGAGCACTATACCATCTACAATGTTGCAAATCCCTTTTTGGATTGTGTGGTCTGGTATGGGCGCTACATCGACGACCTCCTCATAGTATCGGGTCGCGATGTGGCGTCCATACCAGACTTTATTTCTTATGTCAATCACAATACTGCCAACTTAAGGTTTACCCACACAGTACAGGAGGAAAAAATGTCCTTCTTAGATGTGAAATTGATAGTAAAAGACACTAAAATCATGACCACATTATACCAAAAACCCACCAGTGGTAATACTATATTACGCGCAGACAGTTGTCATCCAATACACACAAAGTATGCAATACCACTGGGGGAATACAGCAGAGCACAGAGAGCATGCACGGAAAAAGCAGAGTATAACAAACAGATACAAATCATAGACAGTAGACTGGAAAAAAGAGGTTATACAAATAAGATAATGCAGGAAGCCAAAAAGAAAATGCAAAGGAAGACACAGGAAAACCTGTTGAAGGAAAAAACAAAAAACACAAAGACAAAAAGGAAAGGAATTGTTTTCTCAACAAAATATAGCCAGGAATTTAATGATATTAAAAAGATATTTTATAAAAACTTAAATATATTAAGAGAAGATCCCATACTGGCAAATATTATAGATGAGGGAGTCCATATGGTAGCTAAAAGGAGCAAAACCATAGCAGATGAGGTGATGAGAAGCAAATTTACAGATAAGAAACAAACAGAGCCAATCCCCCTAAAAATTCTGAAATCCCTGCAAGCAGCGATCTTCAAATTTATCTGGGCACATGGACGTCACCGAGTGGCTAGGGAAGTCCTGATGGCAAGTAAAACTAGGGGGGGGGCTGGCTGCCCCAAACATTTTGAAATACTACTGGGCATCCGGACTGCGTGTCATCCTAGCATGGTCCACACTACCAGCTTATACCAAATGGATGGAAATTGAGAAATTGTGGATGGCCCCGTTTCATCCCAACATGTTCTTGTGGCATGCTAGGGAGGTCACCTACTCCGGCCCCCTACTAGGGCCAATGGCCTTTACTAGGGCGATCTGGAGGCACTGCCGAGACAAATACCGCCTGGCCTCCACAATGGTCTCCTTTCTCTTCACCTCACTCCTGCCGACCAGCACCTCATCCACCTTTGTTGCCCCATGGCAGCAAAACAATTTGTTCCGATTTGCTGACATAGCGCATTTCCGCACCAGGGAACTCATTCCATTTGCGGAACTTTGCAGCAAGTATGACCTCCCGTCCAGAGCTCAATTCTCCTATCTCCAAATCAAGCACCTTATGCAGACTCTCGCAGGAGGTACATCTCTCTCCACCCCCACTCTCTTTGAGAGGTTGTGCAAGTCGGGGCAGTCGTCGAAAGGGCTCATCTCTAGTATTTACGCTATACTGAATGACCCTCCTCCAGACTCAGAATTGTATCACCCATACATGCACAGGTGGGAGAGTTTCCTGGGACGGAAGCTCCCGTATCATGTATGGCAGACTATATGGCACAGAGCGGCCACCTCCTCGACTTGCGCGACTTACAAGGAGAATCAATACAAGATCCCGATGCACTGGTACCACACCCCAGAGCTGCTTCATAAATTCAACCCAGCTGTCTCAAGTGCCTGCTGGAGGTGTGGGGCCATTCCACGTTCTCTGACTCATATTTTCTGGGACTGCCCGGGCATCCAACTATTCTGGGCGTAGGTCAGTGGGGTTCTGTCGGGAGTTTTCCGCCGGGGAGTCTCGGCAGACCCTTCGGTCTTTCTCTTGAACATTCCGCTGACAGGTCTTTCTAGACCGGCCTCTAAGCTCCTCCTTCATATCCTCACGGCTGCCAAATGCCTGATTTCCGCCTTTTGGAAACAACCGCACCCCCCGTCCCTACACGACCTGTACACACGGATCTGCGAGGTGCAACGCGTGGAACGACTTATGTCCCTTACGCATGATAAACCTGAGGTCCACGATGCCACATGGGAGCCCTGGTTGTCTTATTGGGAGCGACTACGTTCATAAAGGGCCTACCCCTACCATACGAATGGCCCCCCATTCCCCTACTTTCTCTCCCATCCCCTCCTTCTGTGTCTAGTCTCGTGTTTGTCTGGGTCTGTCCTGTTTGTCTAAAATGCCTCCTTTTCTGTATCAGGCTTTATGGTTGTGTTTGACTATGATACTTCTCGGCCTTATTACAGTGGCTGACATTGGCGCCTATGTTTAGGCTTAATTACACTTTGCATTATTGGTTTCATGGTGTATGTCAATTGATTACGCTTTTTTTTTTCCTTTCCTGTAACTATTCTCGTTTAAACAAAAAAGGTTAATAAAAATACAATTACAAAAAAAAAAAAGAAACAAACAAAAACCTGGATGAATTTAAAAGGCTTCTTCCCATGCAACAAAAAAAATGCAACGTATGCACACTGAGCCTTAAAAAGGAAAGTTTTATGGGACCAAACAAAAACAAAACATACAAAATAAAAGATTTTATAAATTGTGACACAAATCACCTTATTTATGTAGTACAATGCATAGCCTGTAATATTCTCTATGTAGGAAGCACAATCCGAAAAGGAAAAACACGCATTGCAGAACATATAACCAATATAAAGAAAGGGAAAAGCACTTACTCAGGGGTCACCAAACATTTCGTAGAATGCCATGAAAATTCATTTACAGATTTTCGTTGGTATGGAATAGAAAAGGTAGAATGCCCCGTAAATGGAAGTGACTGGCAGCACAATGTGCGTCTGCGCGAAGCTGCCTGGATATATGAACTAGAAACACGGTTCCCTTCGGGAATGAACTATAGGAATGATTTAGCTTATATTTACTAATGTATTCTGATTCATATTCTCTTTTATAACATCATCACATTGTATATAATAAATGTAATTATTTCAATGTAATACCACAGTGTAGCTTTTAGATCTGTTATTTTTATTTGAAGGGGAAATGACGTCGTAATGTGAGTACCGTCCCTTTTAGCTATTTAAGACAAAACAGAAAATGTAAGCATTACCGTGAACAAGGGCAATATGTGAATGCCCAAAACGCGTTGGTCGATCCCCTGTACCCCCTACATCCACGGATGGAAATAAAGGCATACATTTTTAAACACAGAAGAATCGCTGGTTCTAATCTTCTTTTTGCTGAAATATATGAATGTGGTTCGGCAAAACTAGGCGCATTACTGCTCGGACAGGCAGATCTATCTCAATGTGGTCTGCCAGAGCCTGAGGAGTCAAAATGGAGCTAGATTTGCTGTTAGGGCAAAAAATGTCCAATATTTCTCAACTTTCACCAGTACAATAATAAAAAGTAATTTATAATAATTATCAAACTATATAAAATTTAATTATTTAAATTGAATAAAAAGATTTATCATATAAAATTAATATAAAAATATACAACATCCCAAAAATATAAAAATATCTCCTATAAAATGTATTTAAAAGTAATAGAATCTAAACTAATTTTACATGAAATAGCCCACTGATGATGTTGTTCAGATTTTTTTTTCTAATTGCAGTTTTATTGAATTTTTCCAATATTAAAACACACAATACACGAGTCAATAACATGTTCAGATTTTTAATTTTTACTACATTAAATTTGAAATTTATTTTTGCTGCTCTCACCCTTTATTCTACATACAGCAAGAGCCAGCACAGCACAGGTCTGGCTGGGATCTATGGTCCACCATCAAGATCAGACTCATAGGCCGACATGTATGAACGGGGCTGCACCAGAATTCTGGCCCCAAAGTAGACCAGTTCTATAGATGTATGAACAGGCGCACTCCAAACTTTGGCATGATAAGTGCCTCGGGACCGCGCCAAAGACACTTTTTAGTGTGCCAAAGTTTTGGGGCGTTGCACCACATTTGTAGAAGAAGACAAATTTATGATACTTTGAGATCAAAACTTTGGCGCAGAACAGTAAGAACAGCCAGACCGGTAAAGGTGGTGCCTTTAGCCAGACTTGTGGTATGGCCTACACTGCCCTGTATGTAAAAACTGCGAAGAACAGCCAGGGTAAAGGTGGTGCCTGAGCCAGACTTTGGTATTGGCCTACACTGCCCTGTATGTATGACCTGCAGAAGAAACCCGCCAGGGTAAAGGTTGTGCCTGAGACAGAATTTGGGTATTGTATCTACACTGCCCTGTATGTATGACCTGCAGAAGAACAGCCAGACAAGGGTAAAAAGGTGGTGCCTGACCAAACTTGTGGGATTGGCTCTACACTGCCCTGTTATTGACCTGGAAGAACAGCCAGACCAGGGTAAAGGTGGTGCCTGAGCCAAACTTGTGGTATTGGCTCTACACTGCCCGTATCATTGACCTGTAGAACAGCCAGACCAGGTTTAAAGGGGTGCCTGAGCCAACTTGTGGTATTGGCTTACACTGCCTGTATTTGACCTGTAAAAACAGCCAGGGTAAAGGTGGTGCCTGAGCCAACTTGTGGTATTGGCTTCACTGCCCTGAAAGTATACCTGCAGAAGAACAACCAGGGTAAAGGTGGTGCCTGAGCCAGACTTGTGGTATTGGCTCTACACCCGCCCTGTATGTTTGACCTGCAGAAGAACAACCAGGTAAAGGTGGTGCCTGAGCCAGACTTGTGGTATGGCTCTACACTGTCCTTTTATGTTTTGACCTGCAGAAGAACAGACCAGGGTAAAGGTGGTGCCTGAGACCAGACTTGGGTATTGGCTCTACACTGTCCTGTATGTTTGACCTGCAGAAGAACAGCCACCAGGGTAAAGGTGGTGCCTGAGCCAGACTTGTGGTATTGGGTCTACACTGCCTGTATGTATGACCTGCAGAAGAACAGCCAGACCAGGGTAAAGGTGGTGCCTGAGCCCAAAACTTGTGGTATTTGGGTCTACACTGCCCTGTATGTATACCTGCAGGAACAGCCAGACCAGGGTAAAGGGTTTCCTGAGCAAGACTTGTGGTATTTGGGTCTACACTGCCCTGTATGTATCACCTGCAGAAGAACAGCCAGACCAAAGGGGGAAAGGTGGGGCCTGAGCCAGACTTTTGGTATTGGATTTTAACTGCCCCGTATGTATCACCTGCATCAGAACACCCAGACCAGGGTAAAGGGGGTAAAGGTGGTGCCTGAGCCAGACTTGTGGTATTGGCTCTACACTGCCCTGTATGTATCACCTGCAGAAGAAAAGCCAGACCAGGGTAAAGGGGGGGTGGTGCTAAACCAGACTTGGTATTTGGCTCTACACTGCCCTGTATGTATACCTGCAGAAGAACAGCCAAAACCAGGGTAAAGGTGGTGTCTAAGCCCCGACTTGTGGTATTGGCTCTACACTGCCCCGTATGTATGACCTGCAGAAGAACAGACCAGGGTAAAGGGGTGCCTGAGCCAGACTTGTGGTATTGGCTCTACACTGTCCTGTATGTAAAGACCTGCAGAAAAAACCCGACCAGGGTAAAGGGGGTGCCTGGCCAGACTGTGGTATTGGCTCTACACAGCCCGGTATTTAAGACCTTCAGAAGAAAACCCCGACCAGGGTGAAAGTGGTGCCTGGGCCCGACATGTGGTATTGGCTCTACACTGTATGTATGACCTGCAGAAGAAACCCGACCAGGGGAAAGGTGGTGCCTGAGCCAGACTTGTGGTATTGGCTCTACACTTGTATGTAGACCTGCAGAAGAACAGCACCAGGGGAAAAGGGGTGCCTGAGCCAGACTTGTGGTAAATTTGGGTCTACACTGCCCTGTATGTATGACCTGCAGAAGGAACAGCCAGACCAGGTAAGGTGGTGCCTGAGCGACTTTTGGTATTGGCTCTACACCCCGTATGTTGACCTGCAGAAGAACCGCCAGACCAGGGTAAAGGTGGTGCCTGAGCCCCGACTTGTGGGATTGGCTCTAACCCCGTCCGTATGTATGACCTGCAGAAGAACAGGTTCAGACATTCTTCCACATTCTAAACTACCTTAAAGTGATTTAGAACTGGTCTATCAGCGCCAACATTCATACATGTCGCCCATAGTTTCTAGTCACTGACATGCTATTCTAATGACTTTTATTTCCAG
Source organism: Phyllomedusa bahiana (assembly GCA_025379985.1). Taxonomy (NCBI): domain Eukaryota; kingdom Metazoa; phylum Chordata; class Amphibia; order Anura; family Hylidae; genus Phyllomedusa; species Phyllomedusa bahiana. Next base: position 15,344 of record JAODAL010010059.1, on the reverse strand, counting down.
CCTATCTATAGCCTTTATACATGTTTGGCTCATTACTAATGTGCCTAAGTTCCATAATGCGTTAAACACTCAGACGAGGTGCGATGAACTTTACACACCATTTATGAACGTACTTTCATACATTCAGGTGCATTATACACTGAAAAATAGATGAGAAAATGAACTTCAATCTGCCTAGTTCCATACATGTCTCCGTAGATATCTAAATGTAACACTACATGATGACATGCTCTGTTGAGGACAGGAATGGTAATACCCAGTCGTCAATGTATTTATACATTTCCAGTAAGAATAACAGAGGCATAGCACATGCGGTGTTAGGCTATGTTCAAACGGCTTATTGTGGTGCGTACTATGTGCGCCGCAATACGCCAGGTGTTTTGGAAGCACACGCTGATGGGCGCCAGCCCCATTGACATGCATTGTTAGAGGCGTGTATCCGCCGCTGACAATTGACATATCAATTCTCCCCCCGCGCGTACAATTTGATTGTATTATGCTCACGGGGGGGACGACGCGTACCTAAACTCTCTATGAAAGCTGTGGATTACTGTAATTGTGTCGCGAATTCTGCTGCGTATTAAGCGCAATACGCGGAAAAATGTGCGCCGAAATACGCGGCCTAATAAACCATGTAAACATACCCTTATAAGAAAAGATGCTCACAAGGAATTATAGTATTTACTAAAGGAGACAAGTCAAGAGCTGACAAGCCCCCTATACGTGAAAGGATAATTTACCTCTACAAGCCCCAGAACAAAAAAGATGTCAATGCACTGATGTGACTTCCATGGGTCAGATAGGCCGAAACAGCGATGTCGTTGACTTGCAATGATAGAATATTGAATTTCCTTCCCTGCAATGTAATCAATCATTTTGCACAAATGTCATATCAAGGCCTGTGACACTCAGTGTCACTTCTACTTTGAGAACTCCTTACTGCAGGTAAATACATCCTGAGCTGGAGCCATCACACGCACCATACCTGCCCCCTGTGACAGAGCCGGCAATGATGGATGGCCCAGGGGTCACATTCACATTCTGCGGTCACTGTCCTGATGGTTCACACGAGTGTCATCACAAGACAAAACAGCAGCCCAGCCTACAGTAGCATCACGGCAACGCCAACCGCTCCCCGATGTGCAGCACCTTATAATATTATGTGCAATTCTATTATATTATCTATCTCCTATCTATCTATCTATCTATCTATCTATCTATCTATCTATCTATCTCCTACCTATCTCATATCTATCTATGTCATACCTATCTATCCCTCTTATATTCATGTATCTATCTATCTCATATCTATGTCATTTCTGTATATATACAAATGTAACTTTTTACCTAACAATTGATTTATCTGTGGAACTAAAAAAAAATAAAACATTTAAAAAAAATTATAACTATATGAACAGTCGGCAAAAAAACTGACAATTTAAATTGATCTCATATCTATATATTTATCTACCTACCTGTCTGTCTATCTATCTATTGATCTATATTACATCTATCTATCTGTCTATCTATCTATGTATCTCCTATATATATCTGTCTGTCTATCTCATATCCATCTATCTATCTATCTGTCTATCTATCTATCTATCTATCTATCTATCTCATATCTATCTATCTCATATCTATCTATCATTATCTATCTTCATCTATCTATTCATATCTATCTATCTCATATCTATTTATCTATCTATCTATCTATCTTATCTTTTCTCATATCTATCTTCTCATATCTATCTATCTCTATCTATCTATCTATCTATCTATCTTATTTTATCCATATCTATCTATCCATATCTATCTATTCTATCTATCAAATTATCTATCTATCTATCTAATTTTATCTATCTCAATCTATCTCATTATTCTATCTATCTCATATCTATTTATCCATCTATCTATCTCATATATATCTATCTCATATCTATCTATCTCTATCTATCCCCTATCTATCTCCTATCTATCTATCTATCTATCTATCTATCTATCTATCTATATATCTACTATCTATATACTATCTCATATCTATCTATCTGATGTAATCTTGTGCAATGAATACCTCAAGGAGAGGAAAGAAAAAAGGGGGGAGGGGGAGACAAAAAGGCGCACGCTAATAGTGTGGTATTATTAAAAATTTGTTAAAATCTCAAATTTATATTGCTCACCTGAGCCAGTTGTACAACTCATTAGTAGGTTCAATTCCACTGGTCCAGCTGCTGGCAACTTTGGGACACTCTTTCTCCGCACCAGGAGATCCAAGAGTTAAGATTTGTAAATACACAGACTATAAATAACTGCTAAATTCAAAGGATTCCAGCGCTTGGACTTCGATGTAACTTCTCATCGAAGTCCAAGCGCTGGAATCCTTTGAATTTAGCAGTTATTTATAGTCTGTGTATTTACATATCTGTCAGACAGACAGACAGACAATCTATTTATCTATCTATGTAACCAATGCATATCTATCTATCTATCTATCTATCTATCTCATATCTATCTATCTCATATCTATCTCTCTCTCATATCTATCTATCTATCTCATATCTATCTATCTCATATCTATCTCTCTCATATCTATCTCTCTCATATCTATCTCTCTCATATCTATCTATCTATCTATCTCATATCTATCTATCTCATATCTATCTATCTCATATCTATCTATCTATCTATCTATCTCATATCTATCTATCTATCTATCTATCTCATAGCTATCTATCTATCTAGCTATCTATATATCTATCTATCTCATATCTATCTATATCTCTCATATCTATCTCTCTATCTATCTATCTATCTATCTATCTCATATCTATCTATCTCATATCTATCTATCTATCTATCTATCTATCTATCTCATATCTATCTCATATCTATCTATCTATCTATCTATCTATCTATCTATCTATCTATCTATCTATCTATCTATCTATCTATCTATATCTCATATCTATCTATCTATCTATCTCCTATCTGTCTTTCTGTCTATCTGTCTCATATCTATCTATCTATCTATCTATCTATGACATAGCGATCTGTCTATACCTTACTAGCTCATATCTACAGTATATCTACATCTACAGTATCTAGCTTCATTATAGCTATCTTTTCAAATTGTGCAGGAGAAGAAATCCAGGAATATGGAGATAAAAAAAAAGGAAAAGAGAAAGGCGCACTCCTCTAGTGTAGTCAGTTTATACAAACTGTATAACAATTACAATAATAATGTACGCTCACCTGAGCTGGTTGTACATATGTATGGTACAACACATATATGCGTTCAGAATCACCCAAAGGCGGGTCTGGCTGCTCAGCTCCTCCCGACTTTCCTTCAGCGGCACAACGCGTTAGGAAGATAATATATTTCTTTGGAGGAATAAATCCTGTCCAGAGCTGCTTAGCGCCTGATTCGTAATGTTGTATATAACAGAACTGACATCTACTCTTGAATATAGTAAAATGTCAGTTTCTTTGATTGATAATTACAATGTGACATTTAAAAATATATATATATGTCTCCACGCGTTTCGCACGCACACCTGTCGTGCTTCCTCAGGAGTCTTCCTTATAGCTATCTGATTTAATCTATCTCAGTCTCATAATTATTTGAGCAGTGGGTAAATAATTAACAAACTAAAGATATAACTTAAATTCAAACATATAACTATATGAACAATGGGTGATAAAGCGGTAAGAAAAAATACTATTTAATTAAGAAAGGAAATTGAATAGAAAAGTTGATGATAAAAAACTGTAAAGATTGGTCCCGGTGTGTCCCGATCGGTTTCCCCTCCAAAATTTTGGAATTTTAGTGGTAGCGAATAATAAAATCTAGACGTGTCATTTCTTCAGTCCCTTTTCTTTGGAATAATAAAGGATTGATTTTTTTTAAAATTTTTGAAATTTTGAAATTATTTTGAAATTTTATTTTGCTGAAAAACAGACTTTAAATCTAATTTTTGCCGCTTCACACTGGTATGAACCATCTTCCAGGTCCTCTCTATTTAACCTGCTGTGGTCACTGATAAGAGCAGGTTAAGAGGTGAACATGAGGGCAAGTTTGATTCTAGGTCCTCCCTGAGACAGTGGATATTTGGCTTAGCTGGGTAAATCATTACCCGCAGAGTCCTGAGACACTGGTATCAGGGCAGATTCCTGAGAGCTGTTGATGGGACTATTGCACTGTATTGAGAGATGGCTATGTGCCACTCAGTGATCGGCTGCTGAAATTCACCATCCGAGATATCAGCAGCACATTAAATAGAGGCAATGAGAGAATAGCTAATAAGAAGGGGAGAGGGCATAAACTGTCCTGGTCATTGCGTTGGTCTCGGGGATAACAAGTGCCAGGTCATTCAACAGGGAGTAATTCAGGAAATTCGCATTAAACCCCTTTAAGCGAAACCCCTGAAAAAGTAGTTAATGACCAGAATTTTTTTTTTTTTTTTTCCTCCTTGCGTTAAAACAGTTGTAATTTTTTATTTTTTAAATGATGCAGTTGTGTGGGGCTCGTTTTATTCGAACAAGTTTACTTTATGGGGGAATGTTTACGTTACTTTAAATTATTGCAGTTTTAAAAAAAAAAAAATTTAAATTTTTTTGTTTTTTTCACCATTCAAAATATCACACTTAAAAAACTTGTTGATCATTCTAAAGGTTATTACGGCGTGTGGATACCAAATTTTGTAGGTTTTTTTTTGTGGTTAATATATGCAAAATTATTTTTTATTAAATATTTATTTTTTTTTATTATTTTTTTTTTAATCTTTTTTTTACATTTGGTATTTTTTGCATTTTCTATTGGGAATCAAGTAACTTGTCAGTTGCACAGGAGTGTCCAAAAGCACACAGTCTGTCCTGGTCACTGGCTTGTTCACGACAGCCCTGGGGCTACTCTAGGTCCCCAGGGCTGACTGTGCGCCATTCCCCGGGCTCTTTCGGGTTACCGGGGTTCGATCACCCAACGAGCAGGGAAACCTTTGATTGCGCTGGGTGACAACCGCTGCAATAAAAGGGTTAAAGCACCAGGGGGGGAGGTTTTCCCCCGCCCTGGTGCTCGCAGGAGAGCTCTGGGATCAGGGCTGTGTAGTACAGCCCCGATCCCAACGCCAAAAGGCATCGCTGTAGACAAACAACCTGCACCGCCCGACGTCAAAAGTCGGTGAGTGGACGTTAAGGAGAATGCATCATATGTAAGAAAACATAGCCTTGGTGTTGGGGAGCTCACAACCAAAATGAGGGGTGGGGGCCGCTGGCCAAAAATTTTGGTGGGTCCCCACAGTTGAATCGTCGACAAGGTTTGTGAACAAATATAGGACAATTGGTGGCAACAGTAAGAGGGGTGTCTGCTGTTTGAATAACCAAAATTTAATGCGGGAAACAGACAGAGACCAAAATTAAAGCATAGGGCCACAGTTGAATCCCGCCGGGTCGAGGCGCCGTTTTCCGCCAGTTTTGGCGGAATCTGCGCTGATTTATGTCGCTGCGGGCGGGCCATACATACATGAAAATCCGCCGCGGCCCTCGCCAGGTATGAGGCGAAGTGGGGGGGACATGGGCGCTGTGCGGCGCTGTGCTATGCTTGCCACCCGGGGAAAGTGCATATACATGGGGGTAAAAGTCCGCCGGCCTCCCCCAAGTGTGGGGGTTCAGTGCGGGATTAGGCGCCGTGGGGGATGCGGAGAATCTGTTCCGATGGAGCAGGCTGGAAAAAGCGGAAATCATTACGATGCGGGAGGGTATGAAACCCAAAATTCCCCTTTATAAAGGCGTTAAATTTTTTGGGTCTAAATCCTCGGGAGGCGAAGTGAAGCAGGATGGGAAATGGAGGAAGCGATAAAAGATCGCGACAAAATCTGGGCGCTCCGCTCCGTGCAGCAGGGTGTGATTCCCGAAAAAAATCGCCTTTATAAGGCGGAAAATGTGTCAGAAAGTAGTGAATGTACAAAATACATTCTTAAAAATAAAATCACTTTTCCCCAAACCGAGAAAGGACAAAATCAAGAAAATTGATATTTGGGAAAAGCGGGAAATACAGTAATTCAAATCCCGAAATCATTTCTTTGGGCGGCATAAAAGGGCCAAACAGAATGGAGCGACAAAATCCCATTTAGCCCATGGAGAAGTTTAGGGGCCAATCAGAATAGGAGCAAAAGCCCCATTTAGCTATGGAGGAGTTTTGGGCCAATCGAAACCACGGCGGGACAGTTCAAAAAAAAAGTAAAAAAGGGTGCCAAAAAAACTGATTGGCTGAGCTAGGGGGCTCGCCTAGCTCAGCCAATCACAGCGCGAGTACTTTCTATAGAGTTCTATGGAGAAAAAAATGGTTTTTGATTTGGGTAAATTTAAAAGGGCGCGCTTATTTGGACCCAAAGGGAGAGTGAGCGAGCTCCTATGGGTTTTTTTAATGCAATTGAAAACAAACTGTATATGGGCCCAAATCACATTAAACCTACACAAGTTTTCACATGTGTAATAAAAGGAATCCTAAAATTTTGGCTAAAGAAAAAAAAAATATTAATTCCCTAAAATTGTTTATTTCTTTTTTTTCTTTTGCCAAGGATCAATGTATGGGTGCATGAAAATAAAGAAAAAAACATGATTTTGGGAATTAAATTTTTTTTTGTTAGCCACTTTTTGGATTCTTTTTATAACACCTGTGACAACTTGTGTGTGTTATAAGTGATTTCGGCCCTATACGTTTTATTTAGTTGCATTAAAAACCCCTAGGAGCGTCGCTGCTCTCCCCTTTGGGCCAAATTTTGGCGGCTTTTGAATTAGCCAATCACAGAGCGCCTCGAATTTTTTTTCCCCCTGAAATTATGGAAAAAAGCTGCGTTGATTGGTAAAAATGGGCGAAGCCCCGTGTTCAACCCCAAACAGCTCGTTTCTGCCTTTTTATGTATTTTTTAAACTGTCCCGCTTTGAAAATTTATGGTCCCTTTTTCTCCATAGGCTAGAATGGGGCTTTGTCGCTCCTATTTGATTGGTCAATTCTCCCCCATAGGTTAGAAAGGGACTTGTGTCCTTTCGTTGGCTGGTTTATCCCCCAAAGAAAATAGCTTAAAAAATTTTAATTATGTATTTCCCGGCAATTTCTCTATGGCAATTTCCCCATGTAGCGCCGGGGCTCGGCGACAAAAGCCTTGTTCGGGATTTTTTTTAAGCTTTATTTGTAAAAGAAGGGGTTTGGCTCTTTATTGATATGTTTTACATTAAAAAAAATATTTTTTTTTATTAATATTCATGCCCCACAGCGCTGAGCGCCCAGATTTTAGTGCGCCATCTTCCATAGGATATAATGGGGAAGTAGCTCCGCTCTGATTGGCTGGGATAGCCAAGCTCCCGCTAGCTCAGCCCCAAACAGCTTTTTTGTCTTTTTACTTTATTTTGAAATTATCCGCCTTGGATTTGATTGGTCCAAACTCCCCCATAGGGGTAGAAAGGGATTTGTCGTCCTATTTTGATTGGGTGGTTTATGCCGACCAAGAGAATAGGTTTAGAAATTTTAATTACTGTATTTCCCGGCAATTTCCCAAAATTCATATTTCTTTATTTGTGCGTTTTGGTTTGGGGAAAAAGTTTTTTTTTTTTTTTTGTGTTTTTTGCACATTAGCTCTTTTTGACCTGTTTTGCTTTAAAAGGCGTTTTTTTCGGGAATAAAACCCCTGTGCCGGAGCGGAGCGCCGAGATTTCTTCGCGTCTTCGATCCGCTTCCTGCATGTTCGATCCTGCTTACTTCGCCTCGGCCGGAGGATTTAGTCCAAAAAAAACCCGGTTTGGTTTCGGAGTGCCGAGCGCCGCGATTTTGGGAAGCCGCGAGGTACATGCTCGGACATCGAGCGCCGGGCCCCGTCCCGCCCCGGGAAAGCCTTCACCGCGCCCCCGGCCCCTGCCGCCCCCGCCGCCCTTCATGCGGGCGCAGCGAAAATGCCCGGGAAGCTGCGTTTCCCAAAAGGGGATTCGGGCTGGGAGGGCGTGTAGCCCGAAAATGGCGAAAGCCCCTTATTTCTGTCGCCCCTAGAGAACAAATCTTCCGTTGGGGGGTGACAATCAGAAAGTGAAGAGAAAGAGATTTGGGGGGTCCAGGCTGCAGCCGGGGGTGGTTTTGGAAAAGGTTTTTTCCCCTTTATTTTTTTCCCATTTAACTATGATTTTAAAATTTCCGGACAAGCCCTTTAAAGGGTTTCTCCTAATCAATTCTTTTTCTTCAGTCTGTTTTCTGGTTTAATTTCTGAATTCGGGGGTTTACTGGCTACTTCTCGTGCGTGGGAGCTGCTGAGGGGGCACCGGTCTGTAGATAGACCAGTGTGGGAGCCTTCGGAAGGGTGGAACAGTCTGTAGCAATGGACCCGCGGTGGGAAGCCGATCAGGGAGATCTGACAGGTCTGTAGCTATAGCAAACCAGCATGGCGCTACCAGAAAAAATTGACAGGTCTGTCTTAGCGGCCTGAGGGGAATGATGGGCCCATAAAAGGGATATCTAGGAATAGGTAGGAAATGTTATTGCACAATTGCAAAAATGTTGTTTTTGCAAAATCTTTAAAATAAAAAAACAATCCTTGCGTGAGACAACCCCTTTAAGTCCTGTCTTTCGCTCCTGGGATAGGTCGGGTTTCATGGCCAATTACTTATAGTCCCTATGTATAGTCTGGCAGGTTCCTAAACAAAACAGTAACAATACTTATCTCCCTGAGGCATGTGTTACACGGTTCTGCCCCAAACACTTGATTTAAAAATCTCTTATCTATTCACCCATTGGAACTTAGGAATAGGATGAGCGAGCAGTAAAAGTTCTAGTTCGATTGAAAACCCTTTAAATTGGAGTTTCGGGGTTTGAGGGTTTATTCCCCCTAGAACTCAAACCCCCCTTAAAATGAATGGGGGAAGATGTTTGGGTAATTTTTATACCCATCAGTGAGAAGCTGGAATTACCATCCCCTAACAGTGAATGGATACGTGGAACAACTTTGTGAAGAAAAAATTTTGGGTCTAAGAGGGGAAGAAAAACTTTAGGGCTAAAATATCCTTCCTTTCAATGGCTAACTGAACGATGAGGACGCTTTAAAACAGGGGCATGTATATGAGGTGCGCGGGAGCGTGCTTGGGTCGATCCTGAGGGGACAAAATAGGAGAGTTGGAGATGGTGTGTTATACAATTACTTAACCCCCCAAAATTGCAAAAAAAGAACTTTTGGGGATGGTATGATTTAGGAAATCTGTTAATTTATACCATGTTATAAGAGACATGCGAGCCTGAAATGTCGCCCAAAAAAAAGCTTTGGGGGTGGGGAAGATGCAGCCAGCAATACCAAACTCCCCAACTATTGTGTCTTGGAGAGAAAAATGCTATTAACTAAGAGCGTCGTAAGTACAGAGAGTGACTGAAAATGGGGTTACAAGGCAATAAATGAAATATATATAACATGGTCATTGATTTAATAATAATAATAATAATCTTTATTTCAAAGCGCCACTTATTCCGCGGGCATTTAAAAATTCAAGGGTAAAATACAGTCATTAACATTAAAAGTACTTCAATGAGACAATTGGTGTGGGGGCCCTGCTGTGAGAGTTTTACAATTTTTAGGGTTTGGGGGGAAACATAGGTAAGAAGTGCCAAGTTTAAAAATGTCCGGCCTGTTTATAAATAGGGGGGGGTTTACTTGCATGAAAAAGGATGAACCCTGCCACCAGACTGTAAACTTATATAAAGTAAGGCCTGTAGTGCCCAAAGTAAGGGTAGTGACGATGTGTGTATAGCATTTGGGATCTTGGGGGGCCGGCCCCGGAAAGAGTTTTTTCAGGGCCCCTTTAAAAACTGTGAGGGTTTGAATGGCCTGACGCCCGCGGTAGCAATTCCAGAAAATTGGTCCCGCACGTGTAAAATCTTGTAGGGGGCATGGGGGTTCGGATGATTGAGGAATGTAGTCTGTATCATCAGCAGAGCGGAGAGAGGGTAGGGCGGGTAGACGAAGACTAGGGAGGAGATGTAGGGAGGAGCAGCGTTGTGGAGAGCTTATGGGGAGATTTGATGAGTTTATACTGTATCCTGTACTGGATGGGAAACAGTGCAGTGACTGACAAAGGGTGAGGCTCAGTTAGCGGTGTAAGAAGACAAGCTGGCGCTGCATTTGGACAATTGGAGAGGGGAGAGTTTCAGAGAGGGGGGGGGACCGTAAAAAGGAGTTTCAGTAGTCAAGGAGAAAGAATAAGAGCGTAAAGAGAGTTTGAGTCGTTTCCCCAGTGAGAAAATGGAGGGGTTTTGGAGATATTCTTGAGGGGCAGGTGACAGGACGGGCAAGGGATTTGGGTATATGGGGGAAGGGCAGTCGAATCCCAAAAAAAACCCTAGACAGCGGGCCCGCTGCTAGGAGAAATGGTGGTACCCATACAGAAAAAAGAAATAGCAGGGGGGGGGGGTTTGGGTTGTAGATGGCGGAAGCAAAAAGTTCAGTCTTAGTGAGGTTTTGTTTAGATGGAGAGAGGACTGATGTCAGAGACAGTGGACAGCAGTCACTGGTGTTTTTTTAGCAAGGTGGAGTGATGTCAAGGGAGGGGGGTGTATAAATTTGGGTGTCATCCGCATAGAGATGGTACTGGAAACCAAAATTTCGAGGTTTGTTCCAATGGGGGTGTGTACAATGAAAAGGGAGAGGCCTGAAATGTCCCTGGGAACCCCAACGCAAGAGGAAGAGGAGAGGAGGTCGAACCAGAAAACGAAACACTGAAGGAGCGGTCAGAGAGGGTAGGGGCGAGAACCAAGCCGGGGGTTGTCCCGGAGGCCCAAAGGTGCTGAGCATGCTGAGGAGAAGTTGGTGATCCACAGTGTCAAATGCTGCAGGAGACCAAGAGAAGCAACAATGATTGTTACCTGGATTTTGCTGTTAGGGGTCATTTAGACTTTAATAAGCAGTTTCCGTGGGGTGTAGGGTGCGGAAACCTGATTGCAGAGGGTCAAGAAGAGGTTAGCAGAGAGATAGCGGATTAGACGAGGTAGCCAAGCGTTCCAGAGTTTAGGATAAAGGGGAGGTTGAAAATGGTCGGTGTTTCAGACGGGACGGGTCCAGAGAGGGTTTTTTTTAGAAAGGGGTTTTTGTGGCGTGTTTAAAGGAAGATGGAAAGGGCCCCTTACACCTAGCGATGATTCTTTGACACTTTTGTGCTCTGCACTGATTGCAGGGCCCGCCAAAAGTCAAAAAGGGGTGATTGGTGGCGCCAAAAGTGCAAAAGGGATTGGATGGTGCAAAAGTGCAAAAGGTGTTTTTGATGGCCCCCCAAAAGTGAAAGAAAGGGTGATTGGAGGTCCCCAAAAAAGTGCAGAAAGGTGTTGATGTCCCCAAAAGTGAGAAAGCCGCTGAAAACAAAACTGAAAATGGGTGTTGAACTGAAATTTTACTCAAACAAAACAGAAAAATGTTCAGCTCGGTTCGAGTTATAAAAAATTCGGAATTTTCTACTAAAACTTAACTTTTCTAAAAACAGTTCGTTTAAACATAATTGGAAACCCAACCCGGGAAAGGGGCCCACAAAAGTCCCCTTAGATTTTTCATTCTTTCAATAGGGTTAGAGCACGTCAACCCTTACCTGTATTTGGGACCCCATAGAACAGAAGGAAGTGTGGTACACAAGTATAACCAACTCTCTGTAAAAGCAGGTTTTCGGGGGCCCGTTCTGGAGATAGGGGGCCCTGCCGTGCCGAATTTTCCCATCAATATGCCATCAAGGTCGATAGGAACACCATTCAAATCAGTGGAATCCCACTGTATGGCTAGGACATTGCATTTTGCAGGGGCTGGAGTAATTATAACCGAAAATCTCACCATGGGACGACGGGGACAAGAAAAATCCACAATAAAAAAAGAACCCGAGCCCAAAGCCGACATATAAAAGAACCAAATTTGGCTGGGTTGGTAACCATCTAAAAGCGGGGTTTTACTCATTTTCTGGCCCAGGCCACTGTTATATTGCCGTCTTCAGGGGGTAATTTTAGAGGGGTGTTCTCGTTGAGACCTTTATGGCACTTCAGTTGAAAATACCTGAGAAGTTTTGGTTCCTTTTGGGACTGAGGTGCCTTTTTATTGTAGTTTTGGGGGTTAAGAAGGCTGGTTTTTTAACTAAAATAGAGAGGTCAGTGCATAAAATTTATATAGGGCCCTCCCCCTATTTTTTCCCCCTCTTGGGTCGGAAATATGGGGGAAATTTCTATGGAGAATCTTGTGGATTGCTGTGATTGGGGTCAGAAATAAATCCTTTTTGAGGAAGAAATCCGAGAAAATTACAGACTAGATTATGGATTGTTTTTTTAGGTCTTTTTAAAAAATATCATATACCCCCCTAAGTCCCACCCATACAGTGCCCCTATAACAGTGCCACCCATACAGTGCCACTATAACGTGCCACCCTACAGGCCCACTATAACATCCCAGCCTACAGTGCCCACTAATACGTACCAGCCATACAGTCCCCACTTAAAGTGCCCCCATAAGTGCCCACTAAAACAGTACCAGCCATACAGTGCCCCATAACAGGCCCACCTAACGGACGTTTTTCAGCCCCCACCATAACATTCTAGACATACGGTCCACTTTTAAAACATACAGCCAATTTAAAGTGGCCCAAAATTATAGTGAAGCCATACGTCCCCACTATGCAGTGACCCATACAGTGCAAAATTACAGCAAAAAACCCCCAGCCCCCCTGTTTAAAGTTGCCCACTTAAAACAGTCCCGCCATACAGTGGGACCCCCATAACATCCCACCATAACAGCGACATCATAAGTGCCCACCATAAAGTTCCAGACTTACAGGGCCAGCCTTACCGTACCAGCCAGCCACAATACCCCCCAAAACAGTGCCAGCCTTTACAAGCGCCTACAATGTCACTTTAACGTGGCATACAAACAGTTCCCCCCCAAAATAGCAGTACCAGCCATAAAACCCCCAAAACCAAAACCAGATATTTGTGGCCCCCTAAAACAATGCTAACCTTCAGTCCCCACTATACCAGTACCACCCCATAGGTGCCCCCCAGAACAGCACCAGCCACACAGCCCCCAACAAAAAAAATTTCCCAAGATTTACAGTCCCCACCAAAATTAGTGCTAGTATACAGTGCTTACCATAAAAATGTCAAAAATTACGTCCCAAAACCAAAAACATTGTCTACCATATGTGCAAAATTACCAACTCTCCCTAAATCCCCCCCTCCCTAAAAGGTTGGAAAATTTCTCCTGCTATGGTAGGTTTTTGGGAAAACGGCGGGGTTTGTGGATCCTTTTGGAACCGAAAAGCGGTTAAATAGTTAACCCACGCCAGGGAGCGGAGAAAAAGGGTTGCCCAGGTATTCCCGAGCCGGGACCCAAAGAAAGGGAAATTGGATTGGGGAAAGGCGGACCCTTTAAAAATAGGGGAAAGCCCCCCGGAAATTAAACCCAATTCCCGGGGACGCTGGGCCTTTTTAAATTTTTTAAAAAAGCCCGTGCGCGGCTAGGGAGGAAGGGCGCGAAACCCTTGGGGCCGGGGCCCCCCGATTGGTCCCGTTTGCCGCGGGGAAACCCAAACCCGGAGACGCCCGGGGGGGCCCCAAAGGGTGGGGCCCCCCGGCCCGCGGAAGGGGGGCAACCGTAAGCCCCCCCCCCTTAGGTCTCCCCTTTTTTTGGGCTAAAGGAATTTAAAGGAGAAGATCTTTTTTTCCCAGGATTTTTGGCCCTGGGGTTCCCGGGAAACCTCTCTTCGGGGACGAAGCTTCCCCCAATTTACAAGAAAGAAAGAGTTTTACCCCTGTTTGGTCTTCAGTCTAGTTTGTCCCTTTAATTCAAAAAACATCAGGGGACTCTGGGCCCCGGGACGGGGCGGGGCGCCCCTCTGGGAAACCGGTTTTTAAAGGCCCGAGGCTTTAGGGGTAGCCCGTAAAAGGCGTTAGGAATCCGGGGGGAGGGAAGGAAAAAGTGCTTGAAAAGGACACCAGATTCAGTTCCCGAATTTACTCTGAACGGTCCCGGGAAACCCGCGGACCCAAATTTATAGGGGGGATCTTGGGGGGCGTATGTTTTTGGGAAAGAGAGCCCCCCTTTTTTTTCCCCTGGGGGGAAACTTTGGGGGGAAGGGGTTCTTCTCCTTTGCCCAAGTTTGGGGAAACTTCGGGCGGGCTAAAAAGCCGGGGAGAAAAGGGTTGTCGGGTCTCTCCCCAAAATTTAAACCCCGTTTATCCCAAAACCGGGTTGTCCACGGAAAGGAAAACCTCGGAGGATAAAGGCCAAGGGGGGGGGATGGGAGGGCAGGGGTGACTTCCATAAGCCCCAAAAGGGAAAATGGGGAAACGGCCAGTCGAGTGGGAAAAGAAGCCCCGGGGTTGGTTATATGAAAACCTGGGGCCCATGGAAGCATTTCGGAACAGTCTCTGGGTCCGGCCCAAAAAGTGAAAAAGAAAACCCCCAAAAGATCTGGTTTACTTCTCCCCCTGACCTTTGGGGTCGGGGGGTTTGAAAAGCGGGATGAGAAATTTTAGCTTGATTTGCAAGGGGGGGGAAACATTGGGAAACCCAAAAAATTTTGAGAAAAAATTGGCCCCCAAACCGATCGGAGACAATGTGGGAAGGGTTAAAACCGGGCCAGGCGAAAAACGTGATGGAAAAATTTGGCCCCTCCCAAAATTTGGGGGGAAAGGGGGAGCCCGGGAAAAGGGCGGCCAAAGGGGGGAAATCTTTGAAAATCGGTCAGTGCCCAAAACCAGATGACCGATTTTTTTCCCCCGGGGAAGGAGGAAGGTCCGTGATAAAAAGCCCTTTGCCTATGTTTGTCCTTGGACCCTTTCCGGAAAAAGGAGGGGACTAGGGGGCTTTGGGGGCCCTATGGCGTGGGCCCTTTGGGTTCCGGGAAACAGTGGTACAGGAGGAGAACAAAGCCCTTTACATTTGGAGCCAGGTTGGCCCCCAATTTTAGTATCGAAAGGGATGGGGCATGGTTTTTTTCTTTATCTGGGGGGTGGCCCACCCAAGAAGGGAAATATGCCCCCCCCCCAGAATTCTCCCCCTGGTGGGGGAGCACATAGGTTCTGCCAGGGGGGACCCCAAAAACCCGGGGGGACCCAACAGGGGCCACAGGGCCGGGCCGTTTCAGGGGCAATGATGTGCTGCGCCACAGGTTCCCCCCCGGCTTGTCAGAAGCAGGGGAGGGGGCATCCCCCCTTTGACATTTTTTTTTGGGCCCCCGGGGTGGGGGAAGTGGATCTTAAAATCATACCCGCCCCGGAGAAAAAAAGAGCCCACGGGCCCCCGGGCCCGAGGTTTTTAGGCGCTGTCCCGGCTGGGGGTTTATTGGAGTTTCTT